>BQKN01000877.1:215723-263463 GCA_022839385.1 Asparagus kiusianus
AAGCCTATTCGATGGAGGAGATCATCAAGAAGTTGAACCCCGCGGAGGTATCAACTTTGATGAAGCTAATGAAGTTGTCGGCTGGTGAGGGCGCGACAAAACCATCGAAGAAGTTGGAGCTTCTGACCATCGATCTGAAGCATGATGGGCCGAGTACTTACCTGAGCTAGTCGCGGCGGGTGAGATACACCCTTGCAGGGAGAAATCTGGAGGGTTATCTGACAGGAGAGGTGACAGAGCCGGAGGAGGACTCGGAGGGAAGAGATGAGTGGAAGGCCACTCATATGTTGGTATACATCTGGCTCCTTAACTCGTTGGTCCCGACGATCGCCGCCACGGTGGATGGCATTGAGAAGGTGAAGGACGTCTGGGAAAAGTTAAGGAGGACATATGATGGAGTGGGGAATAACCTGAGGGTATTCCAGATTAAAGGAGAGATCGACGCTACAGTCCAGGGAGAGAGGACTGTACAGGAATATGCTACAGAGCTGGAGCGCCTGTGACTGGATTATGATCACTTTTCTCCTCGGGCTAGCTGCAAGGACCGGGGATGTAAAGAGCGGGAGGCCTTTCTACAAGAGAGGACTATGGTGTTTCTTAAAGGATTGACATCAGAGTTCGCTCAGTGAATCGCATTGTTGCTAGCTCAGCCAACGATTCCCAAGCTTGAGGAGGCTGTCTCTGCTATGATCCAGAAGGAGACTCGCATTCGGTTGTAGGCGGGGACAGGTGGACTTCCTGTGGTGAAGTCAGCATTGGCAGCCTCTAGCAACGCTGGATCTAGGGGAGAGACTCGACAGTGCTACAACTACGGTACGGTGGGTCATCTAAAACATGCTTGCACCAAGCCACCTAAGGAAGGAGATTCGGGTGGACGTGGACAGTTTGGAGGCCGAGGTCGTGGCCGTGGGGGTCGACGAGGTGGAAGAGGAGTAGGGAACCGAGCGAATCTGACGGTAGCAGAGGAAGAAGAAGCTGAGGTGGTCTTTACTGAGGAGGATCGTGCTCTCCTGACGATACTCAGGAGGAAGCAGCAAATAGCAGGGGATGAGACTGAGGAGGCATCCACTTCGTTCTTCGCCAAAGGCAACACTGCTGCCTATGCTCATCCGACCAAAGGTATTGATGATATACATGCTCTTGCTTCTATGTCTCCCGACAGATCATCAGAATGGATAGTCGACTTCGGTGCGTCTCGCCATGTGACAGGTAATGCTAGTGAGTTCTCATCATATACTCACTTAGCATCGCCTGATAGTATTCAAACAGCTGATGATACATTTCAGTCGGTGGTTGGTAAGGGTACAGTCGATTGTACTGGTTCTGTAACTTTGTCCAATGTTTTGCATGCTCCTTCTTTTCCAGTCAATCTTTTGTCCATTAGTTCTATCATCCTCCAACTAAAATATATTATTTCTTTTGATATTCCCAAGGTGATCTTTCAGGAAAAGGGGACAGGGCGGAGACTTAGGACTGGCACATGACGTAGTGGACTGTGGTATCTGGATCGTGAAGGGCTGGATTCAGCATTGGTGTCGGTCGTAGAGGAAGCAGGAGTAGGATCTAAAATGAGTGCTGAGAATGAGTTAATGCTTCATCACCAGCGTTTGTGATACTCATCATTTAGTGTTTTAAGTAGATTGTATCCTTCTTTATTTGAGAAAGCAAATAAACAGAAACTTGTGTGTGATGCATGTGAGTTTGAAAAGCTTACTAGAAACTCTTATGTTAGTTCTGGTCATAGAAGTTCTCATGTTTTTGACTTAGTACATTCAGATGTTTGGGGGCCTTGTTCCACAAGTTCTATGAATGGATACAAGTATTTTGTTACATTTATTAATTGCTTCTCTCGTGTTACTTGGTTATACCTCATGAAGAATAAGAGTGATGTGTTTGGGTGTTTCCAAAATTTTCATAGGACTGTTCAGACTCAATACAGAGCAGTGGTAAAAGTATTAAGGTCAGATAATGGAACAGAGTATACCAATAGAGCCTTTGAAGAGTATTTGTCAGCACAGTGAATACATCACCAGACGACCTGTCCATATACACCAGCTCAGAATGGGGTAGCGGAAAGGAAGAACAGGCATCTTTTAGAGATTGCTAGAAGCATGATGATCGCTATGAATGTTCCAGAAACATTATGGGGACAAGCAGTGTTGACCGTGACAGCACTAATCAACAGAATGCCCTCGAGAGTGCTGGATTGGAAGTCTCCGTGTGAGTTGTTAAAGGGAGATAATGGTGGGCTTCTTCCACTCAAGGTGTTTGGCTGTGTGTGCTTTATGAAGGACAACAGGCCGTCCGTCGGGAAGCTTACCCCTAGAGCAGTGAAATGCATCTGTGGGATATTCTGCTACTCAGAAGGGCTATGTTTGTTGGAGTCCGGTGGAGAAAAGGTTATTTGTGAGTATGGATGTGCACTTTCGAGAACTTGAGCCATATTACACCCGGAAGGTAACTTCATCCGTTGATAACTCGCCTAATACTGGAAGTATGAGGCGAGAGGAGGAGAATGGTGAGAGATTGGTGAATGTGGAGAAATCAATGTCTGAGAATGGTGAGAAATCAGGAAAATCAATTTCCGTAACGATTCCTTGGGAAGGAGACTTGGTTGAGGAGGAGCAAGAGTTTGAAGATGAAGAGGAGAATGAGACAAGAGGTGTTAGGCCAACGGCTCAGGGGGAACTACTTACCTATAGTAGGAAGGGAAAACAAATTGCGGGAACAGTACCAACAGTACCTACAGTGCCACTGGTGCCAAGTCCCTTGCCAAAGCCTGCCCCGACTCCTGAGACACCTACACCACCACCAGATTCCTCTCAAGGTGATTCCATTCCTCTTCCTACTCCTCCCACATCAATAACTGTACGGAGGACTACTCGCAGTAATACGGAAAATCCTCCCGATAGATATGGTTGGGATCTTGCCCAGTTTGTATCATATTCTAATATCCACCCTGCATATGGAGTATTCATTGCATCATTGGACTCTGTTACTATACCTAACAATTGGCAGGTTGCTAAGAACCCAAAGTGGAAAGCAGCTATGCATGAGGAACTAGGAGCTCTTGAGAAGAACCGTACTTGGGAGCTAGTAAAACTACCAAAAGGGAAGAGAGCAGTTGGATACAAGTGGGTCTTCACTGTGAAGCAGAATCCAGACGGACAGGTTGAGCGCTACAAAGCTCGTCTGGTGACAAAAGGATATAGTCAGACATATGGCATCGACTATGATGAGACCTTTGCACCGGTGGCGAAGATGAGCACTGTTAGGACCTTGATCTCTCTGGCAGTAAATGGTGGATGGAAGTTACACCAATTAGATGTGAAGAATGCATTTCTTCATGGAGATCTGGTGGAAGAAGTATACATAAAAATTCCGCCAGGATTCGATACAGATCAGACAGTGGGCAAGATCTGCAGATTGAAGAAGTCTCTATATGGCCTGAAGCAATCTCCTCGCGCTTGGTTCGACAGATTTAGACGGGCTATGATAGGTATGGGATTCCGACAGATTAACGCCGATCATACCGTGTTTTTTCGACGAAGTGAAGGGCACATTACCATGCTGACGGTATATGTGGATGATATGATTATTACAGGAGATGATAAGAAGGAGATCGCCCAACTCAAAGTAAGACTGGGTAAGGAATTCGAGGTGAAAGATCTTGGTTTGCTTCGATACTTTCTTGGAATAGAGATAGCTCGAGGAGCGGAGGGAATCGTCCTATCCCAGAGAAAGTATGCACCGGATCTTCTCAAAGAGACAGGGATGTTAGGGTGCAAACCTGCAACTACACCGATCGACCAGAAGTTCAAGCTAGGTGCTGAGGCTGGAGAACCAGTTGATCGTGACAGATACCAGAGGCTGGTGGGAAGGTTAATCTATTTGAGTCACACACGCCCTGATATTTCTTTTGCAGTGAGCGTGGTGAGTCGCTACATGCACGATCCGAGAAAGGGTCATATGGATGCTGTGTACCAGATTCTGAGATATTTGAAGAGTGCCCCTGGAAAGGGGCTGATATTCAGAAAGAATGGACATGTGAGCATCGAGGGTTATTGCGACTCAGATTGGGCTAGCTGTGCTGATGACAGGAGGTCCACCTCAGGATACTGTATCTTTATAGGAGGCAACTTGGTCTCGTGGAAGAGCAAGAAGCAGTCAGTGGTGACGAGGTTAACATCTGAAGCAGAGTATAGAGCCATGGCCTTGGGAGTCGCGGAATTGTTGTGGTTGAAGAGTATGTTGGTGGAGCTGAAACTGGATCAAGGAGCAAAGATGAAGCTGTGGTGTGATAATAAGTCAGCCATCAGTATCGCTAATAACCCAGTGCAGCATGATAGAACCAAACACATCGAGATCGATAGGTTCTTCATCAAAGAGAAGTTGGACAGTGGATTACTGGAGTTAAGTCATGTTTCAACGAAAGACTAGGCAGCAGATTGTCTGACTAAGGGACTTAGCTCAGTAGATATGGTTAGAGAATGTGACAAGATGGGCTTAGTGGATATCTTTCGCCCATCTTGAGGAGGAGTGTTGATATATTAGAATAAGTTAAGGGGTTATTTGTAAGATGTATTAGTAGAGGGCCTATATAAGCCCATGTTATTTCATTAATACAATTAGGGTTTCATATTCTTCATGAATATTTCTGTCGATGTTTGTTATTGGAAAAAAAGAAGTTTATCCATAAATACACACTATCAACACAATCTGATCCTTAAAAGTATTGAGGGCAAGGGGAAATGGATTAGAAACAGAACATGATTTCAAACATACCATGGAACTAAACTTGATCATCTTGGTCACATCACAGTTCAAGATTCATTCTCCCTTGTGCTTTTAGTCTGACCACTTACAAGTATACTGTTAAGCTGAGCCTATATCACAACATAATAACTTCGGCTAAACATGGATGAACTAAATCGACTTCCAGTTTATAACTGAAAGAAATTTCCGATGTAATGATATTTGTAAACATTTGGGAACTGAAAGAAAATTCTGATGTAAAGATATTTGTAAATATTTGGGAACTGAAAGAAATTTCCGATGTAAAGATATTTGCATGCATACCTCCATAAGGTGACCGGATGGGAAAGGCCAATGAGCCTAGAAAAGTATGCACTGATAAGTACGATAGCAAATTCAGAGAATCTTGCCATCTTTCTACATTAATCAGCTAAAAGAAAACTCAAGTGCTTGACAGAATTGCAAAAGATGGAAACGATGTTTATAAGATAAACATATACCTGCGTAGACCCTGTATCATGGTTCTCAATAAATGTTACGGCTCTTGAAGGCCACCATCCGATTACACCAGGTGGCTTGTTCTCAGAATCACGCAAGCGCCATAGCTCTCCCTTTACTGCTTCCTATATAGAAATTCTAAGCCACTATTAGAACCTGTTCAAACACCAGATATCAACACAAAATACCAGCTACAGCTTGATGTAACAATGTTTACTGTTTCAGTACTATACCTGAAGAATGCCCTTTGTAGTGAAATCAAATGCAGTACAAAGACCTCCTGTGTTGTCTATCCAATTTATAATCCTTTGTCTATGACTATCTACTTGTAATGCGCAAAACATTAGAAATCATGTGCATAAAAAGGACGCAAAAGAAAGCTATATATAGATAGTAAAAGCAACATCCTTGTGAGAATTTAGGTCCAATGATGGAACAGATTTTGTTTACTTTCATATCATAGCAATACAGGGAGAGGTAACTATAATCTTAGGAAAGTCCTAATGAAAACACTACTAGGAACGAACTTTTAGTTTATGTTACCCTGCTAGGTTCAGTTATAAATTTGTTATACAAATTAAGATCAGAACACCAAATGATAATATCAGAACACCAAATAATAATACCTTGATCATAGTCCAAGCGAGAATCAGAGGGGCTATACGCACAGTCATCCCAATATTCCCCCACAGAGAATACTGGCTTTGACTCCTCAACGTATTCTTTTACAAACTTGGCCGCATAGCTAAACTTGTTCGTTTAAGCAAGAGGGACATTGATAATTGACTCAAGTAAAATATCAAAAAGGTAATAAAAGCATTAAGAGTGTGAAATTTTACCCTTTTGCAAAATCAAAGCGGAAGTCTTGGAACCCAATACTTCCCCGAAGCCATCTTAACCACTTGATTATGTCTTCCCGTACAAATGGTTGAGTATGATCTATGTTAGGAACTCCATTAAAGACAGCACCAGTGCTATTATTTCCCTAAGGAACATATATGAGAGGAAAAAATAGTTTCAGAGCCCTAAATCATTATGTTACCCAGCAAGGCAGTTCAAGCTGATGGTAACATCCTAGTGCAACAGAAGCATAATCATGCAAACTAACATCTCCAACAGATATCTTCATAAGGTCAGCTGGACAAACTGGCCAACTAATTTCTGCCAAGAAAATAATTATATAAACTAATCGAATATAGCCAGATAGCTGCTCCTTCAAATTGATAAAGAAGTATCCCATTTGAAAGAAGCAAAGAAGCTACAGGAATATCAATTAGTAACAAGAGAAACACAAAACTAGTGACAAAGAAGCTAATGAAAATGTTGCATTTAAATAAATTGTTATTTCTAACAGAAGGTTTAGATAGTAAACTACAATATTGCAATTTACTTAAAATATAATAACATGTTCAACGTGCACTTTGAAAAATTTAGATTCAGGTAGAAAGAATATTGTATAGTTTGACCTATTACAAACTGATACAATGCAGAATTTGACGGTATTAGAGATCATATTTTACATTGGTAAGAGAGATACGTTGATTACTGTAACAAGGCACTTCAAGGAAAACAAAGCAAGTCAGAACGTTATTTCTACCCAAACATGTGCAACATATATCTGACTAGCTTTAAAACAAAATTGAACTATTCAAATGATTATACGCACCAGTCCACCAGAACAAGATGTGACGGCATGTTCATCCCATGACAATGGGATTCCATCGTACCGATTGTATACTCCTCCATGCCCTTTTGAAGTTCCAACTCGGTGGTTAATAACTATGTCTGCCATTGCTCTTATTTTGTACTGACTCATTTTCTGAAGTAAAACTTCTAAGAGGTGCTGGGAGCCATAAGAAGAATCGAGAGAATAGATATTTTGAGGTAGATAACCTATCAAGGAAGAGCGAAAATTTCAAAATATAAGCATAACATAGGCACCAGGGATCAACTGCATGCATGTTCAACCTTCAGAAGAGAAAGATTGAGTTGCCGGAGGTAACCAAACTGATGTAAATCCAGACTCAGCAAGATCTGTCATCTTCTTCTCTAAATTCTTCCACCAGTCATTTTTATGAGATTCCCAATTGAAACCCTGCTAATAATGGAAATAATGGTGCTCAAAGAACCAAAATATAAAATCTAAGGAAGGAACAGTAGCAAGACATATTTCATGAGGTCATCAGAGTCAGAGCAACCAATTCATACAAGATAGAATGATAGATCATAGATCTACAAGGGCACAACAATACCACCATTTTTTTCCGCCACTCACTAGATGTTTACTATCAATTAATCTTACAAGTAAAAGAAAGGCTAAATATCAGAACAACTTAAATAATCCCCATAATTTTCAAAATATTAGCAAAACCCCCTTAAGTTTAGTGGTTATCAGAAAACCCCTTTCACCTTTAAGATATTATTAGAAAACACCAACCACCCCCCCCCCCCCCCCCCCGAAACAGCGTTAAATGCAATTTTCACATGGTTGGGTAAAATTATACATGGGACTAGTGTAAATTGGGGTTCATGCGTTTATTAGGGGGTTTTCTTAAAAAGGTTAAAGGGGTTTTCTGATAACCCCAAAAATTAAGGGGGGTTTTCTGATATTTTGAAAGATACGGGGAGTTGTCTGATTAATGTCCAAACATAAGGGGGTGTTCTGACATTTAGCCTAAAAGAAATGCAAGCTTCTTCTAACAAAGAACTAAAACATCCAGCACCACACTATATAGAATTTCGAGTAGAACTAAAGCGACAAAGTAGAAGTCAAGCATGGAATTTCTGGCTCTACAATGACCTTGCAAGGAATTTCTTCCACTTGAATATCCTTGGCCTTTCATCAGGAAAGAAGATTTTACAAGGTCTAAAAGATAACCTTCACTGAGTTCAACTAAATGATAAACTTTATGAGGTCCTTAAAACTCCTACATCCATATACAAAAATAATTTAGCTAGAAAAAACTTTATGAGGTCCTTAAACTTCTATATCCATATACAAAAATAATTTAGCTAGAACTCAAGAAACAACTAATGACAGGAATATTCTCGAAGCACTTAGGCCACATTTGTTTTTTATCCCCATACTAGGGGGTATAATATTCCCCGAATAACAGTACTCGGATTGTATTATCGCAAGACTATTTTAGTCCAATTCATTGTTTGTTTTCACATGAACTAACATCCAAACTAACTTATAGCAATCCAAACTAGCATTTGTTCCTTTAGCATAATGACTCTATGATCGTTCGGACTAATATCATAACCAGAATGACCTTTTTGCCCTCAAGTAAACTGATATTGTATTAATACACCAGCTTTTGACATGTGTGAGCTATTGAGGTACAATTTTAATAATGTAGAGCAATGGCTTAGGTAAGCTACATGTTAGCGCTAGTTTAGATTTCATCAGGAATGAGTCATGATAAATTTTGCTGAATTTTCATTGGTGTAGTTAATTTTTGTATTGATTGCTAATCACTTAAGCTTCAAAGCTCTTCTTTCATACAACCAATGTTTCTAATTCATGCAGCTAACCTTTCTGGAAAGTCCAAGTTGTATGATAAACGTGTCTATTAAGATGGATGACTTGCAAGAAAACAAAATTTAGGGAAAAACAAGTATACATTCAAAAAAGTTAAGAGGTAGGTTCGATCGATGTGTACAAGCTGTAAGCTGTTTGTTTGCCATGGCCGGAATATGTGCAAATGAGACCAGCGTGCACTCCAATTAACAGGAGTGATGATAACTTAGGTGATAAAAACACTGAAGTATCGGAAAACAAATGCGGAAAAATAAAGACGTTGCAATGAAAAAAAAAACATGCAGAAGAAATCAGCAGAAAAGCGGAATGAAAGGTGCATAAAAGCGGAAAGAAAAACTCATACAAAAAGTTGCAAAAAGAAAAAATAACGATAAACTAAAATCACGAAAAAAAAGATCAGTGAAATAAGAGGGTGGGTGATTTTGCCTAGAAATCTTAATCCCCCTACATGATTAATACCTGGATTGTAAAGGTGGGCGGAAGGGTTGAGTTTATTGTAGTCCACTTTTCAGGGATTAACTTGTCCCTGCTTAAAAATAGTTTGGGCCGAATAAAAAAACAAACATGGGCTAAAAACTCTGTATTTAGTAAACTAAGAAGACATGCTATACTGACATCATCTACCATCAGATTTATCTGTATTTCCGTACTCTGCATAAATTTCAAGATACATTTGCAAGATTATTTAAGTTATGCATTGTGTAGATCCTAGAGAAAATGGCTATAGTTGAGCAGTCTTCAGGGCTTTTCACTATGTTAGAGATTCGGGCTATAATGCATTATTACCAGCCAATGTGCCCTTACCTATAAACAGTAAAGTCATCAATGTTTAGGCTTATAAGTAGGTTTCAAACAAAGGTTTCTCCACATTTTATCTAAATCACATAAAAAATTAGCATGGTTTCTGCTACTTTGCACAAAAGGTAGTATGAAACAATAAAGAAAGACCAAAAAGATTAGCAATTTCCAACACGAAAAATCTTAGCTAATTGATAGTCCAACTGTAAAAGTGTGAAGTATGTGTTGTCAGCTTACTTTATGTTTCTTTCGGATCAATTGTGCTTATTAGAATGTAATCACTATTGATAGCTTTGATAATGTTCATTGCTTTTACTAAAAAATAATTGAAAAAGATACATCTTTGGTGCTTCATTGACAAAATATGTGCCTGAATAAGTTTATATGAATTCCAAAATAGTACTAGTTGTAATATAAATAGTGATGAGAACAAGAATTGACAACCTTCCATTTTAGCTTAGTTTGAATTTTTTGAAATTCAAAATTCAAAATTCGAAAATTAAAATCCTACCAAAATAGAAAATCCCTCAAATATCTCACAATTATTAACTATCAAATTAAACAACAATTCAAGTTTTAAATTTCAAAAAATTCAAACTATGCTAAAATGGAAGGTTGTCAATTCTTGTTCTCATCATTCTCCCCGGGTAGGAGAAAACTCGACTCAGTCGAGTTAGCTACAAAAATTTATCATCTTCAATATAAGTTGTCTGCATCTTAATTTGTTGTCAGTTATTTTCCTGCATCTCAAATCATTAGCTAAATTGCATTGTAAATTCACCATCTAAAATATTATCAAAATTCACTGCTGCATGGGTGAATATATAGAAATGGGGGGCAAAGTGAAAGAACTCTCATAAATAATAGGTTAGGGTCAGGCTTATATCAGCGGACTGCCAATAACATTGTGAATTGCTTAATCAATCAATATTGAGAATAGAACTATGACCAAATCGATAATATAAATGTTGCCATTAATTAGTTCAAGAGTTGGAAAAGCTCATAAATACCATGTCAAATTTTAAACAGCTATAAAAGAAACTGTTTTGGACAAGTCCAAACCATCTCAAATATCATCATTAACAGTTTTAAATTATGTACTGACTTCATATCATACATTTCAGTTAACAATGTATTTATTCAAATTAGATCACTGATTCGTCAATATATGATCAATGAAAATCAAAACAAAATGATGTAAATCAACTCAAATGACTATGTCTGAAATGCAGACTCGAACAATACGATCAATGACAGATGTAACTCAACGAAGTGTTTAACATGCATAACGTCCTCTATCAAATGGAATAATTAGGCGTTCCTTCATTAATATAAATAAAAAATTTCCCCTTTTAGCAATGATAGTGAGGAATATGCAAACAAATGTATGAAGGAGTGTTTTTGTGTGCTTAATATGGGAGAAAAAAGAAATGAAAACACTCGTGCTCAAACTTGTGTCCCTAATCACTATATATTCCCAAAATGGATCAGTGTATGTATGAGTGACTGTCAGGACAATGCATAAGGGTTTGACATCTGATATGGTAGCTATTTCACTATGCTCAATTTGGGATTCAACTTCCATACAGATATCTGAGTGACTCATTTTAGGAACCGAATCAAGAACATGTTGGGTGTCATGTTGGTCCAGGAGGACTTCATGGAGAATATCAACAACGTTTTCAGTCACTGAAGTGAATTCAGGAGGAGTTGGAGTTTTAATTTCAGGAACAACTTTAGGGACAACATCAATAAACTCCGTGATCAAAGGGGTAGCTTGGGGAATAATCGGAGTGTTGTCATTGCATGAAACTTCAGTTAATTCCACAATTGCAGGGGTAGTTTCAGAAGAAATAAAAGTGCATGGTTCTTTGATTATATTGTCCTGGATTTTCTTATCAGAGTTAGATTCTGTCAAATCTACAACTTATTTAACGATTTCCTCAATAATAGATTTTGATTCTGTTATAGGTGGCTTATTAATTCTAACTCTGAACGGAGTTGTACAGACGGAAGCAATGTGCCCATATCCTTAACAATTGTAATACTAAATTATTGGGCTAAGTTTGGAGAGAGATCCCTCTGACTTCTCGCCTTCGGATCGACTCTAGACTGTGAAGAACTAGGGTTAGATCGACTCAGAGGCTGACTAGAGGTATTGGCACGGGAAGACTGGAAGGAATGAGTTCGAAAAATCCTGGGCCTTATGAGATTGGTGGAATTTGGCTTCATCTAAATCTTGAACTAAGGCGTAAGATCTCTCAAGGGTGTTTACTCCTCTAGCAAAGTTCAGTTTGGAGATCACTTCTTAATGTAGCTCTAAACTTTGACAAGACTTTCATCGGTGCCTCTTGCTCTATGGTGCTGCATCGAGTAAACAATTCGTCAAATTAAGCAGCGTACTCTTTTGCGGATTTAGTTCCCTGAGTAAGACGATGCCACTTGTCTAGCAATTTATGATAAAACGATGACGGGAGATATTTCCGTTTCAGTTCGTCGGTCATTTCTCGCCAAGTAAAAATTGGTAACTCACCTCTAATATATCTCAACATTTCAAGGTTGGACCAATATTGATAGGTGGGTCCGGTGAGCTTCATTGCGACAAACTTGACTTTGCGGGTTTCCGTCAAAGCGTACCAGTCAAAGTATCGATCCATGTTCTTCAACCAGTCCAAGAAAACTTCTAGGTCGAGCCTACCGTCAAAGGTTGGTGGATTAGGCACGGGTTAAGGTGGAGGTCAATGAGCGATGTACCCATGACCATTCCCTTGACGTTGTGGTGATGGAGGTGTAACGCTCGCTTCTACGAGCCTAGCAAGCCTGTCATTGGTGTCGTCAAATCGTGCTGCTAGTTCAGCGAATTTCTTAAAGAGCTCGGACTCTACACTGCCTGATGTGCTTGACTCACTAGTTAACTCACTTGACTCTCCTAATCGGTAGGGTAGACTTGTGCGAGTGGGCATACATTAACAACTAGATGAGATGAATAGTGTGCACAAACAGCTAAATGAGATGAATGAGATTTTTTTAATATCAAATAAAAGACTCAATTAATCTAAAAAATAAAAAAACAAAAATAAAATAAAAAATTTCCTAACCTAGAACCTGGCTCTGATACCAAAAATGATGCGAAACGGGGTAGGGGGTCTATCGAAATCAGCGATTTAATTCGAACAACGCACCGTTTCGCCAAAATTCATGATCTTCGGCAGGAAATTAACTTAAAACGATTAATATGACAGATGGATTTTAATAAGATTTGCAACGGTAATCATGAACAATTCCAATCTCAAACAATTCAATTGCCGGATTAATTATTATTGCATAAGTTCTAAAATCAATATCAAAATTGTAACAGTCACATGTTCAGTTTCTCTCAACTCATAATTATACTCTAAACAGTGAATATAAGATAATAGTTTAGAGGTGATATACTCATGTAATTAGCTAAATAAATGAGATTAACAGAAAATACTGAGTCAAGAGAAAACGAAACATTCGAACTCAAACCCAAATGAAATGGGTCGGATTTTGATAATCACATTTTATTATAATTTTATACCCTCATTATCTATTTTATATGAATAAATATACCACTAATAATTATTTTTATCTTTTAATTGCAGGTTAATGAAGAATAAATCACAAACTCTTATCTCTCAACAAAAGCCCTTAATTTAATGAAGAAATGAAGCCCATGAAGCCAAATAATTTCTTTTAAATATTTTATGAAGTATTAAAAGCGCAAAATGCAAAGAAAATGTCAAAAGGCCCAAGCCCAAAGCCTACAAGAAGAAGGATTTTCGAAAAAGCAACCAGAGTGCACTGGGCATCGATGCCAGAGTGCACTGGGCATCGATGGCGGCATCGATGCCAGCATCGATACTCCTATCAATGCTGGTATCGATGCCATCGTCATTCTGTTACGAATCTAAGGCTGAAATTCATGATTTTTGGATAAGATTTCAATCTAAGGGCTCTCATTCACTGATGTTTACTATAAATAGGGGTAGAGAGTGAGGGGTTAGGGGTGTGAAAATTTTTATAACTCTTTTTGAAGAGGAGGGCTACTCTTAATTGAGAAGGCCTTCCAAATTTGTAATTTTTTGTTATAATTAATAATAATAATTTTTTCACCACTTTAAATATTTCTTCTCTTTGTTGGATGATGAAGATGAAGATGAAGAATTATTTAGAGGTTTGTATTTCTTTTCTTTTTCTCTTTTATTTCTTTTTTTATTGCTTATTAGTTTAGATTTATTTCTATGTTTATAGTTAGATTTTATTTTCTTGTTAAATAGCCAAGAGGCTAGAACCCTCTTACCTTAGATTTATTTCAGGCTTATAGATTAGATTTATTTCATGCTTATAGAGTAGATTTATTTTCTTACATTTAATTCTTACAATTTATTTTGTAGTTTAGATTTTACAATTTATTTTGTAGTTAGATTTTTATTTCTTGCACTATTCACCTTGAGGCTAGAACCCTCTTGGGTTTAGTTTTTTTTGTTTATTTTTATTTTGTTTGATTCGCCTCTAGGCTAGAACCCTCTAGGGAGTCACCATTTTCTAAGAAATGGGTTTAATTTTAGATTAACCATATCTATAATTGAATCCATCATCTTTAATTTCTTGCATTTTCTTTTATTCTTAAATTTTATTTTTATTCTTGATTTTTATTTGTTTCTCGATTTTATTCATTCTTCTTTCTTGCCTTATTGATCACATTTATTTTTACTCACATCCACTCTCAAACACATTGATCTACACACTATCACTCTCATTATCTCTCCATAATCACATTCACTCATCACTCCTATTTGTCACGCACACAACATAAGAACTGATTGTATGTTGGAAAAATTACAAAGAAGAGAATAAAAGAAAATTGAATTGAATTCCTTTAATTCCGATTACAACTTGATTACAAAAGAGAAGAAAACGAATTTGGTTTTCTCCTTTGTTTAAAACTGGGTTCTTCACGGTGACGATGGAATACCTCCCTCGAATGCTCGCGTCGAGTTTGCTCTCCGTTGACGATCCGATGTTTTGGTTCACTGGAACGATGTCTTCTCCTCACGATTTGACGTTGTGGAGAACTTGCATGGCAAGTTTAAAACTCTTGATGAGTTGATAACTCTGAACGAGTTGGAAACTCTGTAAAAGAGTTGTTTTGAACCAAAAGTCCGGTTAATAAGCCAAGGATCAAAGCCTCTTGATCTCGATTGCTGAAGAATGCTTCCAGATCCGATGATTGAAGAAGCTCTTGTTGCCGATCTCTGGATCCGAGAATGCTCCAAAGCTCCTGTGGCTCGCCTAGAAACTCCAACCGACCGACCCCTTAACTCAGTTGAGTTTTCTCCTTTTTATAGGGGATTAGGGGGGTGTAACCGCCCCTTAAATCTCTCCTAAGTGGGGTGTAACTGACCCCTTAATCCGCTCCCAAGTAGGGCGGAAATCCCTCAGATCGTGGAAAAACGGTTCCTGCAACCGTTCAGCTCGTGCTCGAACGAGTCAAACGCCCACGTTGGCGTTCAGGACCCTAACCTCACGTCTTAGGATTGAGACGTGAGGTTGGGTGTTGGCTGAACACCAATGAACGCGAGGGTCGCTCGCGTTTGATTTGTTGTAACGTGGGTTTCGACCCTAGCGTTTTGATGTTATAACGCGGGATTCGACCCTAGCGTTTTGATGTTGTAACGCGGGATTCGACCCTAGCGTTTTGATGTTGTAACGCGGGTTTCGACCCTAGCGTTTTGATGTTGTAACACGGGTTTCGACCCTAGCGTTTTGATGTTGTAACGTGGGTTTCGACCCTAGCGTTTTACTGTTGACACACGGGGAGGATCTTCGCGTCTTGCCTTGAAGAGATTATTACCAAGTAATCTCTTTCTATCATAGCGTTGCAAAGATCATTATCTTGTAATCTTCGTCTTGGCTCCTTGAGAATATGAGAGTCGTCAGATTGTAACTCCCGATGTTGATTGTGAAGGCCGTTGATTAGAGCTTTCATCAGTTGTCGTGAAGGTCGTCAGATTGTAACCTTCAGCGATCTATGTGAAAGTCTTCAAATTGTAGCCTTCTGGAAGTCGTCAGATTGTAACTTCCATCATCGGTGTTTGATGGGGGATAAGCTATCTATTGTGATATTTAGACAGCCTACACCGATTTTATATTTTCTCCTACAAAACACCTTCCTCGTGGGATCGATAACTCTTTATACTATAACTTGATTAGTTGTGCACTTGTAACTTTTTGGTATATGTTTATGCCGCATCAGATTTGATTCAAAGCAACCCAGATCTGAATTTTCTGTTCGGTGCAGCTTCGATCTGAGGAGAGGAGGATGAGGGCTGCTCGATGACGAATATCGATGGCAGGAGGAGGCGAACTGGCTGTGGATCTGTTCGACGACGTGGGGTCACGAGCGGGCGGCGGGCCTGTTCGACGACGAAGGCGAACGACGACACGATCGGAGTTGTCGGCGGTGTGGCAGAGGGCGTCGGTCGTCGGGGTAGCTGTGGACAACGGCAGTGTTAGTGGGCTGATAGGGGTGAGTAAGAGGAATCTGTTAGGTTGTCTCTGAGCAGAGGGGAGCCAGGCGGCGACTGTTAGGAAAGGGAGACATGACGATGGCTGATGGGGAGGTGAGACCCAAACAACGACTGACGTAGGGTGGTGGAGGTCAGGGATCTCTACATGCGGTCAGAGGTGGAGGAGGAATGGCACGTGAAGGAGGGGAAGGATGAGGGGTTTTGTCGGTAGGGTTTTGATTCTGGCGGTGGAGCTTGGTCTATGGGAGAGATGAACGAGAGAGGGGGATCTCGTCGGCTAAGGCTTGGAGATTAAGTTGTTTTACGTGGAGGAGAATAGAGAATATCTAATGGCTGAGGTAAGAGAGAGAAGAAACAGTATAGGCTTAGGGTTTCACACTCATGGTTTCACACCAAATAAGCTAACACAATTTCATTTCAATTTTCTATTTTTTCATTGATTTTTTTCTTCTCATTACAACCATGTTTATAAAGAGAAAATTACAGATTTTAATTCCCTCAAATCACTCAACTACTAAATATAACCAAATTCAAAATTCGAAAATTAAAATCCTACCAAAATAGAAAATCCCTCAAATGTCTCACAATTATTAACTACCAAATTAAACAACAATTCAAATTTAAATTTCAACTTTTAAAAAATTCAAACTAAGCTAAAATGGAAGATTGTCAATTCTTGTTCTCATCATTTAAACTCGACCTATTTTTAAAACACTGAGTCCTATACAACCAATATCCTCACCGATCCGCAAAATTAGAGTTTAAGGGAGGTAAAAAGTTTAATATTTTCAATCATTTAAACTTTTCAATATTTTTTAATAATTGTTGCATGTAATACATATTGTTTTTGTAATTTATGCAGGCCTCGAATATTACTGTAATTGATCACAGTCGTGCACATTTAAATTAGGATTTGACGAATCCACGTGTCCAAGAATATGTTCGTCAAGCAAGCTTTTTTTAATGTTTAAAGTTGCAATGGATAATGCTCGATTAGCCTCTCTTGACAGCTTTGATTGAATGATGAAGGCCCTAGACAAACACATTGCACATGCAATATGGAGACAACTATCACTTTGTAGGATGTAAGGGTTATATTTAGCCTCAAAGTTAATGGGATTGTTGTTATGTGTACCAATGATTTTAATTGGATAGAAATGTGTGAAGGTTTATTGGCTCAAGCTCCTAATATAAATGGTTACAAGATTAAGCTCAAGTGGCTACGTCAGAACTACATAAATGTACCGATGGAGGCCACAAACGAGATCATCAAGACATATGCTTGGGCATACATAATGCTTATGATTGGCACTATTCTATTTCCGGATTCAACCAAGGATTCTATGCATGTTATATAATTGTCACTTCTTGATTATCTTGAGGTGTGTGGAGAATTATCATAGGGGAGTGTGCTGCTAGCCTATTTGTGTGAGGAGATGACAAAGTCGCACTCATGCAAAAAGGAATTCAAAAGCTGCACCACTTTGTTGCAAATTTGGTCATGGGAACGATAGCATATTGGAACACCGGATTTGAAGGAGTCACGACTTCTTAATGGTGATATTCTATTAGGATGTAGGTATATGAATATTATTACATGTAACTTCTAATGTTTATTTCAATCTACACTGAACTTTTCTGCATCAAATGGATGGAATGTCTTCAGATATTGAAAAAGTAACCCGAAGTGTCACGAAAATTTTTACAGGAAAGAACTTGATCAAATAGAGAATAAACAAGCATAAATCATAAAATCTAACAATACTCAAGCAATATATCAAATCTTACTAATATGTAAATTTCTCTAATGTTTTTCATAGGTCAAGTGGATGCCCTAAGGAGGAGTTTTAGATTCACTACTAGATATTTGCAAAGATGATAAAGGTATATGGCTTGTCTGATCATATGCTTTGAGATTGTCGAGATGCCCATGTCCGATTGTGTGCTTTGACAATTTGGCTTAAAATAGCACATTCTAGATCCTGTAGAAAGAATAGAGTGCAATCCCCGAAAGGGAGTACATTATCAAAATTGGGAGATAGTTCATCAGTCATACAATGATGGTTGGGATTTGAGGGTGGGTGCAATAGTGATGGAGAGAGATGACGGGTGGGTGCAATAGTGATGGAGAGAGATGACGCATCAGACCTAGATGTGTATATATGCTGGTATTGGGGGATTACTCGCCGATGAATATATCGCAGAACAAAGCACCTTCCACGTACATGCCTAGAGGTCCAATTAAGAGAGCATTTGTAAGTAGATAGATAACATTTACACTTATTTTGTGAATTTTCATTATTATTTTGTTAATCATCTCCTTCCGATTGTTATCTTGTAGGTGTAATAACTCAATGAGGCGGCTTCTATTGCACAAGATGCCTTCAGATCGCCAACCGAGCAAGGGTGCATTTGTACGCATCATATGAAAGATTCAATCCGCTCTTAGGAAGATGCGTTAAGCAGATCATGACAGATATCAAGAATGAGTTCTAGTGTACGAGCGTTGACGGTTGCTAGGACTTACCATGTCGTGCTCAAGTCATACACATGATTAAGACGGACCTTCACAACGGTTTCCAGTAGAGGACAATGTCATACATTTGTAACTTCGCACACAATCAGACAATGAGATCATCAAAGATCATCTTGAAGGGGAACGGGGACGAGGGAGAGGAAGAAGAGGGAGAGAGGGGGAGAGGAAAAAGAGTTCTTTCTATTTGTTGAATTGAGTTTAGTCGAGATTACATATTTGTGTCATTGAGATTGTTATTTCATTGTTAGTGGTTGTTAATTTTACCATGTGTGATTGTTGCATTTAGTTAAGATTATATATTTTTTTTCATATACTTGATATACATGTTTATTTGTAAGCGAAATTGGTTATGGACTGAATATGATATAGCAGGGAAACTTCTGAATATAAGGGCAAAAAATCCAAGTTATATGCAAAATAGTCGGGATTAGCGACCCCGACTATTTCGCAAAGACTCCAATCGAGAGACCCTCAAAAAAAAAGTTTCTAAGTGTCAAAGTAATTGGAGATGGCAACCCCAACTATTTCGATACTTAGAAAAAGTTTTGAGGGCATGTTTGGTGAAGTATCTAAGAAATAGTTAGGGTTGCCAATCTCGACTATTTTATGACTTATACTAAATAATCGAGGTTGGCAACCTCGACTATTTAGAGACCCTATCTAATTAGTTGGGTTTGCCAACCTGATTAGTTAGATATGACTTCTGATTAGTCAGGTTGGCAACCCCGACAATTTAGACAATGACTTCTTTTAAAATCATCCAGGTTTCTGGCTGCTCTACTGATATGGCTAAAACTGGGTCTATTTTTGTAAATATATCTGGATTGGGTCAAAATTGGGGAATAAAGTTTCAAGTGGGTATATTTTGAAACTTTCTCCTAGAATTTTTTTCCGTACTTTACTTCTGTTTTCAATAAGTTTTTCTTTCTTGAAGGAAACACACACACTATTCAGCCACTTCCATAATGTGAATCTGGTCTCTCCCATTTGTCCATCCTTCAATCTACCATTATACCAAGCATAGTGTCTTTGTTGTTTGAAGGAGCTTTTCACAACTCAATCGCCAAGTTTTCCATAATCTTTTGCTTTTCTGAAATTTCCTTGGTTTGACCATTGTTGTATTCTCAACTAGGAGATAATGTAAAAAACCTATGGCTCAGAATTAGAAAAGGGTCTTCCTGTTAATTACAAAAAAAAATCAACAGAATTTGGGACATTTTTTTTCAGAGTCATCAGTCAAAAGATCTCTAAGCACTTCAACGTTTTAAGAACTTCATACGTCAACACTTGGATTTGCAAACTAAAGTCTCCATAGATAAACAGTATAAGCAAGAGAACTGTGCAACCATCACTCAACAAAAACTATATAAAGGTAATGTTAGATCTAAAACTTGAGATCTTAAAACCATATAGCCATGATTAATTCAAAGAGATTAAAAGAAACATAAAAGAGCGGAAGCTTATACCTAAATTCATTGATTGATCTTGATTTGGGTTTTGGATCTTCTAACCTTAGGGTTTTTCTCTTGAGCCGAATTTCTCTCTTAGATGGGGTGAAGAAAATTAGAGAATGTTGTAACCCTAGATTAGGGACCATAACCTCTTATTTATAGGTGTTGTACTTTTACAATTTGGCCCCTCAACAAATCATAATTACAACCTGGTATCTGCACATATAACCCCATGACTTATTTAAATACCCATTAACCCAAATTAATTGATCACTTTAGTGGGTTATCCTGAAAGATAGCAATACACAATGATTAATCATATGTGCCCATAATTAGATTTATTAGATTAAATCCAACAATCTCCCACTTGGGCACCATATGATTCCTTAAATTGTGTATAACCTTATGAGCTCAAAATTGCTATCACTGAAAAGGTATTTCCGAACAATCTCGTCCATTGACTATATTAATATAGGATCAAAGCGGCCTTTGTCACATTTATCGTGACTCGACCCATCAATGGTCACATATACCAATACAATCAAACGACATAGATCAATCATGGATGTGCAGCATGAAAATTACATGCAATGTGATCAGTACATGTCTATTTTTAATTGGTCCTCCTTTAGTGAGGTCAAAACCAAACATAATGTAACAGAGTGTCTTAACTGAATACTTTATTCTGATCAGACAATACAACCAAAACATAAAGCACCACAATTACAAACTCTCACTAAATCATAATATCCTCAAATATTACCACACCCATATGAGCAGTATGCTCATGAAAGACCTTGGGTGGCAATCCCTTAGTAAGAGGATCAGCTATCATGGAGTTTGTCCCAATGTGCTCTATGGATATTTGTTCACTCTGTACCCTTTCTTTCACAACCAAAAACTTAATGTCAATATGTTTTGACTTGATTGAGCTCCTATTGTTATTGGAATACATTACTGCGGATTTATTGTCACAATATAACCTTAGTGGTCTTTCAATATTTTCCAAAATGCGCAGTCCCGTGACAAAATTTCGCAGCCATATTCCCTGATTGGATGCCTCATAGCAAGCTACAAATTCTGCTGCCATAGTGGAGGAAGCTACTAGTGTATGTTTGACACTTTTCCATGATATAGCTCCTCCTGCTAACATATAAATGTAGCCTGATGTAGACTTTCTGCTATCTTGGCATCCAGCAAAATCAGAATCCGAATACCCAATGATCTCCAACTTTTCTGATTTTCTGTATATGAGCATGTAACCTTTTATTTTCTGAAGATACCTCATAACCCTTTTGACTGCTATCCAATGATCCATACCAGGGTTGCTTAAGTATCTGCCTAACATCCCAACAATGTACGCAATATCCGGACGCGTACATACCTGAGCATACATTAGACTTCCTACAGCCGAAGCATAAGGAAACTTCTGCATTTCCTGAATTTCAAGGTTACCTTTAGGGCACTGATTGAGACTAAACTTGTCTCCTTTAGCAACAGGGGTATCTCCTGGTCTGCAGTCTTACATGCCAAACCTTTTAAGTACCTTATCGATATAGCTCTTTTGTGATAATCCAAGAATACCCCGAGAGCGATCTCGATGTATCCGGATCCCTAATATAAAAGAGGCGTCCCCAAGATCTTTCATCTTAAAATTCTTTGATAGAAATCTCTTGGTTTCGTGCAACATGCCTATATCATTAGTGGCAAGCAATATGTCATCGACATACAGAACCAGAAAGATATACTTACTCCCACTGAACTTGTGATATACACAGTCATTAACAATGTTCATCTCAAAACCGAACGAGATAATTATTTGTTGAAACTTGTGATACCATTGACGAGGAGCTTGCTTGAGTCCATAGATGGATTTTCTTAATTTACAGACCATATTCTTTGGATCTCCCGACACAATGTTTTCTGGTTACACCATATAGATCATCTCATCAATGTCGCCATTGAGAAATACAGTCTTAACATCCATCTGATGTAACTCAAGATCATAATGAGCAACAAGTGTCATGATTGTTCTGAATGAGTCTTTCGATGAAACCGGAGAGAATGTATCTGTATAATCAATGCATTCCTTTTGAGTATAGCCTTTAGCCACAAGACGTGCCTTATACCTCTCCACATTACCGTTTGTATCCCGCTTGGTTTTAAAAATCCATTTACAACCAATTGGTTTTGCACCTTCTGGTAACGGGACAAGTTCCCAAACCTTATTGTCTTGCATAGACTTGTACTCTTCATTCATGGTATCAATCCACTGTTGAGAGTTAGAACTTTTCATGGCCTGAAGGAAGTTGATTGGATCATCTTCCAACATTCTACTACTTTCCTCATGTTCTTGGAGAAATACAATATAATCATCCGGAATAGTATTTCTCCTTTCTCTCGTGGATCTCCTTAATGGCACTGGTTCTTGAGGTTGTTGAGTTTGTTTTTCTGGAACAGGGAGTTGTTCAACATTATCATCTTGAGGTTCCGGATTTACTTCTTGAGCAACAACAGGTATAGGAACCTGAATATTGTCAAAGTAACTGTATGGATTGTGTCTGAAGCCAATTCCTCCTCAAAAGCAATGTCTCTAACCTTATTTCTCCCCCCAAACTCAACATCCTCAAAGAATGTTGTTGTTCCCGTCTCAAAAATATTCCTTAGTGTGGGATCATAAAACTTATAGCCCCTAGAGCATTCAGAGTACCCAATAAAGTAGCTGCTAACTGTTTTGGAGTCCAATTTCTTTTCATTTGGCCTATAAGGCCTTGCCTCAGCTGGACATCCCCAAATATGTAAGTGCTTTAAACTGGACTTTCGACCAGTCCAAAGCTCATAAGGTGTTTTAGCAACTGCTTTACTTGGTACTCTATTCAGAATGTAGGCTGCTGTCTTAAGTGCTTCTCCCCAGAGCGACTCTGGTAAAGAAGAATGAGCAATCATACTTCTTACCATATCCTTAAGAGTCCTGTTTCGTCTTTCAGCTACACCATTCATGTTAGGTGAACCCGGCATGGTGTACTGTGGGACGATACCGCATTCCTCTAGGTATCTAGCAAATGGTCCTGAACGTTGTTCACCTGAACCATCATATCTGCTGTAATACTCACCACCACGATCATATCTAACGGTTTTAATTCTTCGGTTGAGTTGATTCTCAACTTCAGCTTTATAGGCTTTGAACATGTCCAGAGACTCAGATTTTTCATGAATGAGATATAGATACCCATAACGTGAGTAATCGTCTATGAATGATATAAAATATTATTGACCATTCCAGGATGCCGTAGGGAATGGTCCACAAATATCCGTATGTATCAATTCTTAGACATCCGAAGATCTGTTGGCACCTAATCTCTTAACTTTGGTCTGTTTTCCCTTGATACATTCAACACATACGTTGAAGTCCGAAAAATCAAGTGAATCCAAAATGTCATCAGACACAAGACGCTCAACTCTACCTTTTGAGATATGACCCAAGCGCTTATGCCATAATGACGCTGAATTTTTCTTATTTAATTTACGCTTAGTACCATGTGATTCCGCATGCAAAGTTTTATTATAAGAAGCAATTGTATCAAGCAAATATAGGTTGTCATAAGTACTCAAATATCCGGTTCCCACAACATTTAAATTAAAAGATAAACTGAATTGATTGTTTCCAAATGAACAAGAATAACCTGATTTGTCCAATACAGAAACTGAAATCAAATTCCGTCTAAAAGACGGTACTACAAAAGTATCTTTTAAGTTCAAATAAGAACCAGTTCCTAATAGCAACCTAAAATATCCAATTGCTTCCACATCTACCGATTGACCGTCGCCCATAAAGATGTGTCTTTTAACATCACTTGGCTTTCGGTAGCTCAGGCAACCCTGCATAGAAACACTTATATGAATAGTAGCACCAGAGTCTAACCACCAAGTGTTTCTAGGTACTGAAGCTAAATTAACCTCAGAACAGACCAAAGAAAGGAACGTACCCTTATTATCACGCCATGCGTGATATTTTGTACAGTCCTTCTTTACATGTCCAGGCTTCTTACAGAAGAAACAATCCTGATTATCCTTATGTTGTTTCTTCTGAACTGGACCCTTAGCAGCTTCATTATCATTCTTTCTTTTCTTGCCCTTATTCTTAGAGGCATAGGCCAAATGAGCACTTTCCGTCTTATCTTGCTTCAATCTGTCTTCTTCTTACACACAGTATGAAATGAGCTCATTTAGAGTCCATTTTTCCTTTTGGCAGTTATAACTGACCTTAAACTGATTGAATTGTGCAGGAAGAGACAGCAAAACCAGATGCACCAATAACTCATCACAAAGATCGAGTTTAAGTGCCTTAAGCTTTGAAGCAATATGAGACATTTCCATAATGTACTCCCTGATATTTCATTTGCTCTTATACTTCATTGAAATCAAGCGAGCTACAAGCGTGCTTGTTTCTACCTTATCGTTTTTCGCAAAACGCTTCTCAATTTCGGCAAGGAAATCTTTAGCCTTAGTAATCCCTTCGGATTCTATACCTCTGAAGGCTTCCGGAACGCCGCGCTTAATGATCATAAGACTCATGCGATTTGAACGCTCCCACTTCTCATATTCCTTCTTTGCATCAGGAGTGCTATCCGCATTGAGAGGTTGGGGTTGTTCAATTCTTAATGCAAGGTCTAGATCCATGCAGCCAAGAATAATTAATATGTTTTCTTTCCAAACCTTGAAGTTTGTCCCATTTAGCATGGGAATTGAGTTGATGTTAGCAGAAATTATTGTAGCAGATGCATTAGCTAAAAATAAAACAAAAGATGCTCACATCAATAACCATATTTAGTAATCAATAAAATTTAAATAATGACAAATCTCATCTCAAGATATCTGGCACAACATTAATATCAAGTCTTTGGACAGTAATATTAACTTGTAAGTGATACCTTGTTGCAATGATCAAACACTGACAATAACTCATGTCAAATAATAAAACTATCTTTGGATCGATTCATTATTCATATGTAAACCTTATAATTGTCACACGTTTATCACCGCAGATGTGTATACAGTCTAAATAAATATTAACCTTCCTTTGAGCCGATTAAATATTTACACGAAAGCATACACACAAACATCTGACATTCCTCATGAACAATCTACACAAGAGAGGTTACTTTGGCAACTTCTTGTTTCAATTAAACAATTGGAGTGAGAGACAACCTTAATACCTTAGTGTCATAATATTTGAATCAAATAATTGATTAGCTACCAAATTAGATTTAAATTAAAAAAAATTTAATTTAAATCAATTGAATTTCTAAAAAAAAACTTAATTGGGGTCTCATAGCTTAATTAGGGCCCATAACTTAATTAAATAAATTAAGTATACCAAAGTGAACCCATAAAAAACCGAGGCTTAACCATAGAGAACACGAAGTTCGCTTGACTTCGAATGCGAGGTTCGACTGTATTGAGTACGAGACTCACTTAAGCACGAACGCGAGGTTCGTCCGAAAATGAACGAACGCGAGGTTCGTTTGATAAAAGAACGCGAGATTCGATTTGAGAACGAACGTGAGGTTCGTTTGAATCGAGCGCGAGGCTCGCCTGAGAACGAACGCGAGGTTCGACTTAAATTGAGCGCGAGGCTCACCTGAGAACGAACGCGATGTTCGACTTAAATTGAGTGCGAGGCTCACCTTAGACCTGAGCACGAGGCTCACCTTAGTACGAACGCGAAGTTCGTTGAGCGCTACGCTCACCTTAGAACTGAGCGCGAGGCTCAACTTGAACTGAGCTCGAGGCTCACCTTAGAACGAACGCGAAGTTCGATGAGCGCGAGGCTCACCTTAGGAACGAACGCGAGGTTCGTTAAAATTGAGAACGAACGCGAGGTTCGTTAAACTTGAGCGCGAGGCTCACCTGAGTTGAGCGCGAGGCTCACATGAGAACGAACGCGAAGTTCGTTAAATTGAGCGCGATGCTCACCTTACACCAAACGCGAAGTTCGGTCCTTAATTTTCACCACGATTAATCGCACGAACCCTTAGGGTTTCAAATTGAAACCGCCGCCGCTATTGCTCCTGCACCCAAAGGTCGAAACCCTAGGGTTTCCTGATGCAGCCGTCGCCGTCGGAGTCGAGAGCGATGCCGCCAGCGAAGTTCGCCGGCGAGGAGCATGGGACTGAAGACCAAACCCAAATAATCCGAAAATTCCTCGATTTTATCTTTCAAATCCAGATCCAGAATTGAAAAAGCAAAAGATCATTTCTTGATCCAGATCCCAAAAAAATTTGAAGAAAAATCGAAAAAAATCCAAAAAGTTACTGTTCATCCGAAAAAAATATCTGTACTGTTCATCCGAACAAAATACTTTATTGTTCATCCGAACAAAGTTCTTAATCTAAAACCAGAGATTTAAGATCAAAAAACCTAATTTTAAAACCTTAAATCCCTAAGAATTAATCAAAGATGGCTCTGATACCACTTGTTAGATCTAAAACTTGAGATCTTAAAACCATATAGCCATGATTAATTCAAAGAGATTAAAAGAAACATAAAAGAGCGGAAGCTTATACCTAAATTCATTGATTGATCTTGATTTGGGTTTTTGATCTTCTAACCTTAGGGTTTTTCTCTTGAGCCGAATTTCTCTCTTAGATGGGGTGAAGAGAATTAGAGAATGTTGTAACCTTAGATTAGAGACCATAACCCCTTATTTATAGGTGTTATACTTTTGCAATTTGACCCCTCAACAAATCACAATTACAACCTGGTATCTGCACATATAACCCCATGACTTATTTAAATACCCATTAACCCAAATTAATTGATCACTTTAGTGGGTTATCCTGAAAGATAGCAATACACAATGATTAATCATATGTGCCCATAATTAGATTTATTAGATTAAATCCAACAGGTAATGCATGTCATCAGTTGTTCATGACAAAATAAGCAATATTAGCTTATTTACCTGGAATAGGATTTCTTTTCCCTTTCGTATCACTTCACCTGCATGAATTTCGCAGTCCGATAAACATTGGTTATCACTAATTACAACTAACATCAAATCAAACACTTAGTTAACTGACATTTCTAAATTGAATACATGGAAAACTCGAGAAAAATATATGCAGCCAGTTCTGAAACATTATCAAATACCCCAAAGAACGGCGTGCATACCTTTTTCAGAATCTGCTTCCTGAAATACCTCGCCCATAGCCTGTCTTATAATTAAAAAAAATCAGAAGAACAGAATTAACGCTAATTTAAGCTTACAAGTTCCCAAACTACAGCCAACTAGACTATCCAAAAAGATATTGCGAGTTGTAAAAAAATAGTAAACAGTGAGAGATGCATATGAGAGTCTGATTCATACATCGTCGAGAGTAGCCATAGACGCTTGATAAGTTATAATAGATGAAATGAAGTAGACTCAGCAGATCCTGCATCAAAAGCCCAAGACAACGCTACTCAACAAAATAATTCAGGATTAAACAAACCTACAGTCAAGAATAATCCCAGAGCTCACCAGCATCGTCTTTCACAAATTGCACTAATGCCGAAATTATCATCAAATGAGTTCAAGGAATGATAAAAATAATCATAAATAACAAATAAATGAGATGAAAGAGAAATAAGAATTCGAACCGAGCAGCTCCAGATGGGGGATTAACACTGAGCGATTCCTTGGATATGAAGCCATCATCTTGTTATCGGATCATAATACCATCAGCTGAGATGCTTCGCTTTTTATTTTGCTGGGAGAAGTTAATGGGGAGGGAGGGATTCGCTAAGGGGCTGTTTGGTTGGTTTCCTAAAAACCAAGAAAAGAAAGTCCATGTATTTTTTACATTAAAATATTATTTTTATCTATTTCCATCTCTAAAACTCATTCAAAGAAAAGAAAATATATATACTTTTATCAATAAAATATTATTTTTATCTACCAACTCATCACATCTCATCTTCTTTTTTACTTTTAAAAATAAGATAAATTCCTTAAGGACCCAAAATATGGGACCAATAGGTGGGACAAGTGAGGTGTCCCCCTACTATTGGATAATGAATTGGTCATCATTAATGATGGCCAACTCATTATCCAATAGTACGGGGACACCTCACTTGTCCCACCTATTGGTCACATATTTTGGGTCCCTGTAGCAAAGCTCTAAAAATAAACCAAACACAAGAAATGAGTCACATCATCCAACTCATCTCATCTCATATTTAAAAATCACACACATCATCCAATAATATGGTGACAACTCATCTCATCTCATTAACATTTTATTTCCACCCATTTCCTAAAAAAACAAGGAAATTAATTTTCTTAAGTGTGGGTCACATCATCCAATAATATACAAACAACCAATCTCATCTCATCTATTTTCTTATTTTTAAGAATGAACCAAACACCAGAAAAAAAAACTATTATAGGAAATAGGTTTCTTATAATACATTTCCTTATTTTTTTTAACCAACCAAACAACCTCAAAACTTGTTTTCTTAAAAAATCACTCATATCATCCAATAATATGGTGACAACTCATCTCATCTCATCTCCTATTCTTTGATTTCCTTTTTTTATTAGCCAACCAAACAACCATAATACAAGTTTTCCTATTCTTTGATTTCCTATTCTTTAATTTTCCACTTTTTTTAGGCAAACAAACAACCCCTAAATCGTCTGGGTATTTTTCGCCTTTTCACCGCTATCAACTATTATTAGAGAAGTGCAGCAAACCCCTAGTTGGGAGCTCTTGTAGGAGTGCTCTCAAGCATGGGGCACACTTAGAAGCTTTATACTAGGAAAAATATTCTAACAAACTCCTAACTAGGAGCATAAATATTATTTGAAAAATCTATTCTTCTATCTCTAACATTTTATAAATATTTTTTAAAACAACAAATCTAATAAAAAATATTTTTTAGTGGGCCCCACCCCTTAGGAGCTCCTAAGTGCTCCACAAATTTGTGGAGCTCTTAGGAGCTCCATGGTGGGCCCCACCGCCAACTAGGACTTGAGAGCTTCCTTGGGAGCTTGTTGGAAGGTCTTGGGAGTTTTTTCTTGCCACATAGGACTTAGGAGCCTTCTTTGGAGGCTGCTGCACTTGCTCTTACCATTAATCGTTTGATGAACAGGCGTAGCTGGAGAAAAGAACAAAGAATTTTGCAAAGAAAATTTTATGGGGTTTCTATCTTTGACCCCAAAGTTCTACTCCAACTTATTTTTACACCCACCTACTTCAGTTATGATCCATACATCCAAAGTACAACTCTCCCTTATTTAGAGCATCTCCAACAGCTTCCTCATTTCCCACTTTTGAAGAATTTAGTTAGGTTTTTGGTCCAACAGATTCCTCATCTCATTCCCCAAAATTGGGATGGAGGAGAAAAAATGGAGAAGCTTCCCCAAATTTGCAGCATTCTCCAAATTTTTGGAGGAAAAAATAGATTCTTCAAAATGGGGAAGCTGTTGGAGTTGGTGTAAAAATAATTTGGAGAATATGACTTTTGCTTCACTATTTTGGAGAAAAATTTAGAGAAGCTGTTGGAGATGCCCTTTTAAACCCAGAGTATCAAATACATCATGCCTATTACACTGTATATTAAAAATAAAAGATAGTACCTAAAATGCCCTTAGCTGCTAGTGTACCTAAAGAAAGACCCCTGCATCTCCATTTGTCAATAGTACCCTAAGTGCCCTTAGCTGCTAATGTATCTTCATCTCCCATTGACCTAGAACAACCTCCACCTTGAAACGTTTTTCGGTCGCCTATGCTTTGGAATTCTCTGATAACTCAAGTTTAACGTGGGGATTCATGGTCAATCACCAATTCAATTGGGTATTATGCCCTAGACTCCAAATTATAGTCCTAAATTAGTCGACGTTCCCAAAACCCTGAAATTGTTGCTCGGTATCAGAGGACAGGTCTCAGAGGTAAATAGCTCTCTCCAAATTCCTAAATGAGTAATTTTTTAGGAAATATATGTACTTTCTAAGGTATTTTGAGTAAATATATCAAAGTCGCCTCTTAAAAACCTTTGCTTCCTCAATTGGATTGCCAATGAAACTAAGTTGAATTTGTGCATGACGATGTGATAAAGCTTAGGATTTAGAGTATGGGTACATTCAGAAACATTTTGCTCACAAAGTATCTAAGTTTTGGTAAGAGGTCGATGTATGAAAGGTGTTTGATGGAATGACAAAGAGGAATATAGTTACTTGGACCACAACGATTAGTAGTTATGAAAGGAAGGATTGGTTCAGTATGTGATGCAGGTGTTTGATGAAATTCTAAGAGCGGTTTGATTTGAAATGTGATGATTGTGGTTTAAATGTAGGTAGAATGTCGGAGAGGGTCAAAATGTATCTAGACCTATATAAGTGTTTTGGCTATATGGTCATTTGGGTGTATCACATTTTGTGAAGGATTTTATATATTTTATGGTTTTTCTTCAAACATGAACCTCTGAAACCCCTCATTTGAAAGCGTAAATAGCCAATAATAGTTCACTACTGGCTTTGAATATTTAATGCAAGAATGTGAGCTTTTTGTTGTTGGCCTATTACTATGAAGGCACTAATTTTTGTCTTTTTTGGGTATGATTTTACGATCTGGTAGGGGAGAGTTATGAACTGGTATAATTTTATGAACATACTAATTTTTGTCGTTCCTTTTGAATCCATGGAGAGGTTTATTATGTTGCAACACAAGAGCCTCGACAACCTTGTTAATGCAGCTAAAGTAGGGGAAAACAACATTGGAGGAAGTGAAATGATGTTTAAAACATTATTTGCATTGAAGATATTTTCTTTTTTTAATATATTGGTGGTATTTATAATTATAACATCGGTATGCATGTGTACTGAGGACATATGATTATTCAGATTGATATGATTCATTATATACCGGATATTTTTGTTTTGGAAGCATTTTATATGGGTCATAAATGGTTATACGTATATAAAATTTGTTTCATATCTTGTATTTTGTATTGAATATGTATCAATCATATATTGTAGTATTGTTCTATTCCAAAACTAGTGCTATTCGATAATTTATGATATTTGGTTTATGAGTAATAGGTTTATATATGTCACATGTGTGAGGTTCTGCAGTATGATATTATATTTTGGTATCAGACGTTATGTTTTATGTATAAAGGTTGATGTCGTTACATAGGAAAACTATAAGTACTTACTTCTATTGTAGATATAATATGAAAACTGAAAAGTAATAACTCAAAAAGGTTTTCATTAAAAAAAAAGGGAAAAATGTTTCTGGACCCCAAAAAAAGAAGAGGATGTGACCTAGCCCCTTTATATTTTCCCCTTTCTCTTTAACCCCAAAGACACTCCAAAAATGTGTCCAGCTCCTTTTTCACGCTCTCCCATAAATTAATCCCACTCTCTCCCAAAAATGCCCCTTCTTCTTCTTCTCCTCCTCCTCCTCTTCCTCTGTGGGTTTCTCCTCCTCCTCCTCTCAATCTCCTCCCCCTCCCCTTCCCCCTCCCCCTCCCCCTCCCTCTCGCCTCTCTTCTCACGCTCAAAGCCCAAGCCCCAGGTTCCTCAGCTCTAAAACCCTAACCCCAGCCCCAACCCCAAATCCCCATCATCAACCTCCTTCTCCCTCTCCCTCAGCATCTGGCCTCCCACCCAGCGCACTCGCGATGCCGTCACCGCTCGCCTCTTCAGAACCCTAACCTGCTCCTCCTTCGTCCTCGCCAAGCGCTACGGCGTCCTCCCCGATGCGGAAGCTGCCTCCGCCACCGGCGAGATCGAGAAGGAGGCGTACGCCCTTAAGTGAGCTTGCTGGATGAACTCATGTACTCGTACTTCAATGCAAGCCTTATGTAAACATTGTGAAGACTGTAACTATTTATATGGTACATCCATTTATAACATTTGTATGATGTGTTATTATTTACATGTATATTACATCTTATTATATAATAATATACGTTCATTACTGACATGTGCCAATCAATGTTGGCCTTTATACTACATGTTATGGAAGGCAAGATTTTTTATGTTTAAATTCTCTAGCTGGAACTGGGAATTGAGGGCAAGCAGGAAATTCATCCCCATCAGGATCTTGAAGTTGATGATTATGGATGATGATGATGATGATGCATTCCTAAGAGAGAGGTGTTGATTGCCTTTCAGTCGTAGGTGGGAGATATTCTATTATTACAAGCTGGGGGGCCTAATATGCAATTAACTCAAATGCTGTAATTGTGTGTATATGCACAGAGCGAGAGATTTGAGATACACTGCTGGACCGCGACTAGTTCTTTGAGGTGTAATAGAGTTTGCTGTGGTTGCAAGAAATGCATCTTGTTCTTTGAGGTGTAATAGAGAAGTTTTTTTATATTGTAGGTAGTAGAATCTCTGCTTGCTTCATTTTTTATCTTCTTAATTTGGATGAGGAACTGATTATTGTAGTGTAGAAAATTTTAATCATTGAGCAGATTCTTTAGTTAACATTTAGATTCTTTAGTTAATAGGATATTGCTTGAGTAGATTCTTACAAATCCTATTAAATATCCTGGTACTCTAAAAACTTTCAGCTGGATAACTTTGATTTATCATTGATATATAAATCTGAAAGTCACTCGAAATAGTGATTGTATAGAGATTCATATGCACGCTGTTGTTAACATATAGAGTTCTATTATTATGAAAGTTAACATGTTACAAAGAAAGTTAACATATTATTATGAAAATTAACATGTTACAAAGAAAGTTAACATATTATGACGAAAGTTAACATGTAATAGTGAATGTTAACATATTATGATGAAAGTTAATATGTTCAGCTAAAAGTTAACATGTAACAGTGAAAGTTAACATATAATGGTGAAAGTTAACATGTAACAGTTAAAGTTAATATAGTCGGATAAAAGTTAACATCTTCGGATTAAAGTTAACATGTTGTGAAGAAAGTTGACATGTTCACGTGAAAGATAACTTATTCAAATAAAAGATAACATAGCCAAATGATAAGTAACATGTTTAGCAGAAAATTATATAGCTAAAAGGAATTATAAAACTTCTTTCATTCTTACAGGTGATATTGCTTGAGTACACAATTTAATTATTCTTATAAATTCACATATTACAACTTGTTCATGTTAACATTTAGGTTCTTTAGTTAACATGATATTGCTCGAGTAGATTCTTACAAATCCTATTAAATATCCTGCTACTCTAAAACTTTCAGCTGGATAACTTTGATTTATCATTGATATATAAATTTGAGAGGCACCCGAAATAGTGGTTGTATGGAGATTCATATGCAAGCTGTTGTTAATATATAGAGTTCTATTATTATAAAAGTTAACATGTTATGAATAAAGTTAACATATTATTATGAAAATTAACATGTTACAAAGAAAGTTAATATATTATGGTGAAAGTTAACATATTATGATGAAAGTTAACATGTTCAGCTAAAAGTTAACATGTTACGAAGAAAATGAACATATTATTATGAAAGTTAACATGTATACCTGTAAAAATGTTATTACGTAGTATATATCACAATAAAGGAATTTCTTAGCTCATCTCTTGGCCTATATTAAAATTAAAATTTAATCCAAAATTAAAATAGCATGAAATTTTTACATTCCACTCGAGCACTCAGACATAATACAAAGTGTACGTCCACTTCGTTTGAACTTTCCTACTGCGATATATCCATCTAATTGGAATCGAATAAAACTTTTCATATAAGCACATAATCAATCTTGAAGTGCGTAGACAAGATAAAAAACACTTTGTTTGCAAGGAAACATTTAGAAAATTAACATACAAAAGGAACAACTAATCTCTTTTCAACAAGCAGCAGCAACGATCATCTGTAAAATTATAAATATCGTTGCTAAACAAACCATAAGTGCTTGAATCCATGGAAAGCCTAAACAAGTAACACATTCAAGCAATTCATCAAACATCCATCACACGAGCAAACTCCATCAAATTCTCCTAACTCATGCATTTCATCAAACAAATAACATTAACAACAACAAACCCAAACACATACTTAAAAATCAGCAAACTTCAATCTCTAAATAAAGTTCTATATTAAAAATCGTATCAATTGGAAATCTAAGTCTGACCCAAACACAAAAGTAAACACAACACAGAATTACAAGCTGCACATAACAATTCAAGTCCTTGCTGGTGTTCCCAGCGAGCTCCGCCTCCGCGCTCTCCCCGCCATGAGACTCCTTCTTCGATCCTCCCCCGACAGATTCTCAATCGCTGGCAGACTCATGTTCTGAACCCCACCCCTCCCTTCACAGACTCCAGCATCTTCCTACTGATCACATAGGAGTAGATCTCCAAGATCTCGATCCCTCCCTCGACCGATGCTACCTTGGCCTCGTCGGAGTGGGATGCCCGACTCTGGACCAGTGGGTCAATATCAGGCAATTTTGAAATCTGTACACAAAATCATATCCACGTATAGAGCTTTATAATTCTAGTGTAAAATGCTGAATAAATCATGTAATGGTATACGACGATAAAAACTAGAAAAAACATATCATATGTAGGCCACTTCCCCCAATGACAAATTAGAGGCTCCGACACACATCATATGCCAATATATGTCCCAAACCAACTTGTAAACTCCAAAAAAAAAGTATATATAAGGACTATATTATGCTCTGCTTTCTTATAGACCATTTTACTAAAATCACACTCTTCATACATGAATAGCAACAAATAGACATCTAATTTACCTACTTTCAGATGCGGTATAGAGTCAGCGTCATCATGACTGAATTTCAAAAAATTGTCGTTAACTTGTGTCCTTATCAAAGAGAACCATGCTTTAATCATTGGAAACAAGTAAAACACATCTTTGGTTTAGTTTCTTTGTCTATTAGTGACCTAAAATAAAAGCAGTTTGTAGTTAATGAGATTCAGCTCCCAAAGGCATTAGCCTATATAATAACTAGTGAAATATATACCTAGATGATGCTACTGTGTCTACATAATTGACTTCTCTCTGAATTGATGTGAGAAATAAAATTTGTCTTTGTTAGAGGAGATATGATCATTTATGTGATGACAAAATGAACACGGTATTTTGGTCACCATGTGCCTTCTAGTTAGACCAGTTCATTTCTGAAATTCACACCAATTAAGGTTCCAACCGAACTTATAAAATGGTGTGGACATGTGTAAATGAATGACAGAGAAAAACAAGACATATGAACTTATGCATACCTGAGATAAAAGATCAATTGTACGTCGTAGAAGTCGAGTCAGCTTCCGCCTCAGGGAGGACGCCGTAGCGCTTAGCGAGGACGGAGGTGGGGCAGGTTAGGGTTTCGAAGAAGCGAGCGGTGACGGCGTCACGAGTGCGCTGGGTGGAAGGCTAGATGTTGAGGGAGAGGGAGAAGGATGTTGATGATGGGGATTTTGGGTTGGGGTTGGGGTTAGGGTTTTGGAGCTGGGGATCTTGGGGCTTGGGCTTTGAGCGTGAGAAGAGAGGCGAGAGGGAGGGGGAGGGGGAGGGGGAGGAGATTGAGAGGAGGAGGAGAAACCCACAGAGAAAGAGGAGGAGGAGGAGGAGGAGAAGAAGGGGCATTTTCGGGAGAGAGTGAGATTAATTTATGGGAGTGCGTGAAAAAGAAGCTGGACACATTTTTGAAGTGTCTTTGGGGTTAAAGAGAAATGGAAAAACATAGAGGGGCTGTGTCACATCCTCTTTTTTTTTTGGGGGTCCATAAACATTTTTCCCAAAAAAAAAAGGAAAATGAAAAGCGAGAAGAAAAGTTGATGAGAGCGGGGACTCTCGGATCCATAATCGACTCGCAAAACCCAACCCGTTCCGACTCCTAGGGTTTCATCCGCTCCAAAACCCTCTCTTCCCCGCCTCGACTCATGGCACCAAAGCCCTAAACCCCAAATGGCCTCTCCCCCTCCCTCCCCTCCCCTCCCCAAAAAAACGAAGATGTCAACCACCACCGCCTCCTCCTCCGACCCCGAACCCGAATCCGCCGCCGCCGCCGCCGAGCCAAAAGTCCGGTACAAACGCCGCAAGGTCGCCATCTTCATCGCCTACTGCGGGTTCGGGTACCAAGGCATGCAGAAAAACCCCGGCGCCCGCACCATCGAATCCGACCTCGAAGAAGCCCTCTACCTCTCCGGCGCCGTCCCCGAATCCGACAAGTGCAACCCGAAACGCTACGACTGGGCCCGCTCCGCTCGGACCGACAAGGGCGTCAGCGCCGCCGGCCAGGTCGTATCCGGTCGGTTTTACGTCGACCCGCCCGGATTCGTCGAGCGGATGAATTCGAACTTGTCGGAGCAGATTAGGGTTTTTGGGTTCAGTAGGGTGACCAACTCGTTCAATGCGAAGAAGTTTTGTGATCGGAGGCGGTATGTTTATCTGTTGCCGGTGTTTGCCCTGGATCCGAACGCGCATCCGGATCGAGAGAGTGTGATGAAGAGTGTTGGGTCGGGGAACGAGCTTGTCAAGTGTATCGAGTGCTCGGAGAGAGGGAGGAAGGTGGCGGGGGTTGTTGGGAGGTCCTTCAGGTTTTCGAAAGAGGAGGTACGGAGCGAGCTTGAGGCTGGTAACGGGGGATTTAATGTAAAAATTGAAAAAGCAGAGCTTGGGGATTCGCTTGTTTCGAAAGAGGAAGAAAGGCACGAGGTTGAAGCTGGAAATGGCGGGGTCAGTGAAAAAACTGAGCTTTGTAGTGTGAAATCAGAACTTGGGTTTTCTGGGGTTCCAAAAGAGGATGAAAAAACTGAACTTGTTGACTTTAACTCGAATGCTGAGGGCAGAAGTGAAGCTGAAATTGGGGTTTCACCTGTGGAGGTGAAAAGTCAATTTGTGGATTGTGAGATGACACCTTGCGATTCTAAGATCTCGCAAGAAGATGAACCTAGTAGTAGATTAGACGAAGAAGGATCTTTGTTGGAGACCAGTGTTTTGAACAAGGAACTTGGTGTCAATGTAATTAATGGGGAGCAAATTGTTGGGTTGGGTGGCAGCAAGTTTGAGTATGGTGATGAAGAGAGGGAGAGGTTTAATGGCATTCTAAAGCGTTATGTAGGAACTCACAACTTCCACAATTTCACAACGAGAACAAAGGCAGAAGACCCATCAGCTCGGAGATACATAATCTCCTTCAATGCTGATCGTGTTGTTAGTCTTGAAGGGATTGAGTTTGTGAGATGTGAGGTTGTTGGCCAGAGCTTCATGCTTCATCAGATACGGAAGATGATTGGTCTCGCAGTTGCCATGATGAGGAATTGCTGCCCAGAGTCCTTGATGGATATGGCGCTAAGACAGTAAGATTCATCTTCGTAATATTTCCTGCATTCTTCTAAGCTCTCAAATAATAGCTGCATTTTTACCAAGATGAAACTGGTCTTTTTGTCATCCTCTGCAATCAGTTGCTATGCGAGATGCGAAGAAATAACTCATATATTTGTAATGCAGTCTTAGAAATTGTGATAGTTGTTCATGTGATGGTTTCATGTTGGTTAAGAATGCTACTAGCCATCGGCGGACCTACAGTTGGCAGTGGGGTCAACTGCCCCCACTGACTCCTAGAAATACATCGAGTATTAAGTCTATATGTGAGAAACTGGCTGAATGCATGAATATCCATATAACTATGGGCGTGAGTTTGTGTGTGTATGGATGTGTGGCAGAGAGCAAGGAAGATGGTCAGGACTTAGTTCTCACGAGCATAGTCCCTTGTGCATGTGTGGGTGACAAGAAAGCAATGTGCAATTTTCATACCTGAATTCTAAACCCAAGTAATGATATGTGAAAATTTCAAATCTACAACTATCTCTCCAACTCCAGAAGATTCAAACTATGATTCATTGATGAATCATGATAGTCATATTACTATGAAGTGTTGCATACTAAATTTTGATGACCTTGGAAATAAATCAACTAATATTACATTGAATATTGAATTGCTCCTTTGAGTCACATGCTTGAGCCTAAAAGATACATTTGTTGCTTTTGGTAATTAAGAAAAGAAAAAAATTTGGCTTGTCTAGTTCTATCCTTTAGAATTCTCGGTGGAAATCATGACTCCTGATGCAAAGCTTCAGAATTACATTTTATATGTGCCATCAGATTATGGATTTTGAAACTTAAAAGGAATTGTGATCTTTCTGAGAATTTAATGGAGATAGGAAAGCATATCTCTTGGTGTATCTTCTTGTGAAATAAGCTGTGATCTTACCAATTACTATTGCGATTATGGAAACAACATTTTTAGTGAAGAATCGAATGCGCAACCACGCAAGAGTGTAGGCAAATAAAATTGCCTTTATCCCTAACAGAGAAATTCAGAAGTTCGCCTGCAAGAACATTACCAAAAATAGTAAAAAACGGATAAAAACGCTGATATCTCTCAAATCGGAGGGAATTTGGCGAAATGGACATCGACAAACCGAATTTCAGTAGGTTTGGACGGCCCCGTCTCGTTGAGATTGTCGATTTTCATAAATAATTCGTCTAATTTCGATTTACGGTTTGAAAGTTATGACACGTTCTTCGCAGTAAGTTATGTTCTTGGACGTTGGACTTCGCCTAAGCACCCAAGCTCGCAAGAACAAAGCTCATATGTCTTAGTCGCTTGCATTAAATAGGTCAAGTCAAGTTCGCTTGAATGCTGGACATCGTAGGCGAAGCGAAGTTCGCCTAAGCATTGGACTTCGCCTAGAAAGAACTAAGCTCGCATGAATGCTTAGTTCGTCAGCTTTCAAGTTAGCTAAGCTTGCCTGAATCTTTGTTCGCCAGCTCGCAAGTTAGCTAAGCTCGCCTGAATTCTTCGATCGCCCGCACAAGTCAAGCTCGCCCGCAGGAGGTTCGCTCGCACGATCCAAGCTCGCTAACAGGGTTTAAGTTAGCCTGAACGCTTAAGGGGTTCGCCTGTCAACCTCGTCTGCTCGCCTAGCTCGCCTGCAAGCTCGCTAGGCTCGCCAACTTCGCCTGCAAGCTCGTCAGGCTCGCCAACTTCGCCTGCAAGCTCGCCAGGCTCGCCAACCTCGCTTGCAAGCTTGCCAGGCTTGCCAACTTCATCTGCAAGCTCGCCAGGCTCGCTAACCTCACTTGCAAGCTCGCCAACCTCGCCTGCCAGCTCGCCAACCTTGCCTGAGCGGTTAAAAATCACTTACTTGAATTGTGGGAGTGGTTACGCCCACTCCCTACGTTCTAAAGGGGTAGTTATGATCTTTCTCATCTATAAATAACCATATTCGACTAAAAAAAAGGGGATCATTGGCTCTCGAATTCTTGAATTAATCTCGATCTTAGCATCTTTGAGATCTAATTCTTAGCTCTTTGCATCTTCTTGATCTTAGCTTTCTGAGATCTGAATTCTCTGGGCATTCGGTCTTTTGGGAGATGAAAGAACCAAATCTTACCTATTTTGAGCATTCAGCCTTGATTTCAAGCTCGGGTGATCGAACTATTCAACTCAAGTTTCTATCACGCATTGAAACTTGCCCGCAATCTCATTCAAATCGTCCAAGGGAAGCAAATTCGACACGAACATCGAGGGAGGCATCCTATCGCTACTAAAGAACCCACGTTAAATAAGGAGAGATCGAATCAATTCTCTTCGCTTCTGTGTAAAAGTGATTTTTGATTTGTAATCCAATTTCAATTAATACAAATCTTTGAGATCAATTTTACGACCTACAAAGAGATGACTGACTGATTAATTTCTTGGTCACTAGTATTGAAAGAGATATTTTTGATAGCATTGACAAAGAGAATATCATAAAACATTATCGAAATATGAAAATGCGGAGAGAACAATTGTAAAGAATTTTAATAAGGTATATCGATTGACTATATTTTGGTTGTACACACGCACACATGCATATTTTGTCTTCATGTCACTAATATTTAGTTTAAAATATAACATATTAGTCATACTTGTAGACTTGTAGCTTGCGCCTAGTGACCAAAGTTTTTGGATCCGCCTCTGCTAGCTAGCTGTTGTGGTGCAATGTTGTTATCATGATACACATTAATCCGGATGTAACTCTTAAAACTTTCAGGGTTAACCCATTGAGTTTTGAGAAGTGAATCTAAAGAAACTGTCTCATACCTGTGAATGATAATCACTCATTGATTAAAGTGTTGCTTCATTGATATAAAGATGATTTGATTTCTGGCTTTCACCAAGTACAAAGAAAATCATAATAAATGTTGTTTCTCATGAGCTGCCATATGGCAAGCGTCTACCTTTGTTTCTGCAGCATGCGATAACAGATGCTCAAATGCTTTGCTATGTAATCGTTCATGTTTCTAGGAACATATTCGGAAACTTGATATTTTTGTATTAAAATATCCTTAGCTTGCAGTAGCTAAAAGATATATTTAATCTATGATATGAACTCAGAAAAACTTCTACAATGCTTAGTACTAGGAACATGGAGTAATTGTGATTTTCTTTTCAGGGATATAAATATCAATGTGCCAACGGCGCCAGAGGTTGGGTTGTATTTAGATGAATGTTTCTTCACTTCTTACAACCAAAAGTGGAAGGATTCACATGAGGCACTCTCCATGGATGCTTATGCTGAACAAGCTGAAGAATTTAAGTTGAAATATATATTCTCTCACATTGCGTCTATGGAACACAAAGAAGGAGCTGTTGCTCTATGGCTTCATTCCTTGAACCATCGTAATTATCCTGATTTTCGTTTCCAAGAGTCAAATGGAAGGTCTGCAAACGGTGAACATGCCAAAGTTGATAAAATGGCAGATTAATTTCCTCTTATGAACATTCTGTTATGGTATGTTACAATTTTCTTCTTTATCGATTCAGAGAGAAGGTTTGTTGTATTTTTTTCCCTGATAATTACTTTTATTGATTAAGGACTCCGTTATAGTCATGATTTTTTTTCTGACTTTTATATGCTATCCAGCTTCATTTCTTTGTTTTGTCATGTCTTCTAATACTTTATTATTTGCAATTTTCTATACCCTTCTTTAATTCTTTCAATTTAGTATTGAGGGCCTTTTTGAAAATTGAAGGTATTGAAGAATATGATTATCAGAAAATAGTTAAGTATATTCTATGTCCTCTGCATCTGCCCCCTCCAAGTATTGTAGAGGAGCCTTCTTTTTATTCTGCTTCTCTATGCGCCTTCAAAATTGTTGAGTGATTTAGGGTGATCACTATTTCCACATTTTCTTTTATTAGGAAGGTATTTTAGTTTTTTGTATTAGAAAATATCCAGAGCACCCTTCTTAATTGGGTGTCACATAGGCCTCATTCTCAAAGAGGATCAATAATTTGAGGTGGCAGCTGTGTGATACCCAAGGTATGGGTAAGTTGATGCTCGTTATTGATACACTTTAGCACATAGTGTTCACTTTCTTCTCAATAGGTCCAAATGTCTGTTCGTAATCTTTCTTTGAGAAATTTAAATTGAGTAACTGTGCTAGTGAAGAAGGTTTAACTTTTAAGATAGGAACAAGGTGTTTTTAGAGATTAAGAGATGAATCGTACCTTTTTTGTAGGCCTAGTTGAATATAATCAAGAAAACCATAGGTATAAAGGATCCTTCAGAATACGAAATGAAACAAAGTATGAAGCTAATCTAAGATATATCAAATTTGGGAAAGAAGGTGTAATTCTGACAAGGGGCATGTGTCAAAATATTGTCACACAAAATTTTAATTAAATTTAGAATAAAAGTCTTATTTGTGCCTAAGACAATCTACAATATCATAACTAATTATTAGGCTTAAGCAAAGCCTACAATTTAATTTGATCTGACTGACATAACTTTCTAATTAAGTCCATTATTCTTTCTAATTCTTTTGCAATTTAATTTGATCTGACAATCTACAATTTAATTTGATCTGACATAACTTTCTAATTAAGTCCATTATTCTTTCTAATTCTTTCTAATTGTAGGCTTAAGCAAAGCCTACAATTTAATTTGAACTAGTGACAAAATATCTTCATTTGTGTGTAATGTTACCTCCATCATCCATGAAAAATCATGGACTCCCTGGAAAACAATCTAGTACACCATTCACCATCCAAATGAAAACATGGATTCTTCGGCATACAATTTAGGACATCATCCATCCTTCATGGTTAAATCTGATTTAGTCTAAACAACCAGTCTTGAACAACATCAGAGTTACCAAGTACAACCTTCATAGGTCCATAGGATTACTATCAACATGGTAGTGGGACGGTGGGACATTTTTCTCCTCATGAACAACAATGCTGGACTTTTATATTGCTTCATTGAGGAGTACACAAGCTCTTTTTTCAAGTTATATGAATCTTAAACACAGGTAAAATCCAATCTAATCCAAATTTTAAGTTGTTAGTTACTAAATCGAACTTTTATCTTTAAATCTGTTACTCTTTCTAAATATGAAGCATAACATAAATTTTAGCATGTAACTAACATGATTGAAGCATTTCTATGTTGAGCTTTATCTGTATGGCTTACTCTAAACAACAGATAAGCCATACAGATAGTCTGGGTTCTTATCAACACTGACTCTTCAATTAAGCTGCTGAAACTAATGTTACCCACTCCGGAAATCCAGGTGACTACCCATTGGTTTTCTTTGGTCTTTTTCTGTCACGGACCTATATGGATCAAAATAAAGAATTTTCCATATAAGTCAGTTGTAAGACAGTCGACACTTAAATTGATTAAAAAAACTTTGTAGTTCTTACGTTGATTGCAGAAACGATTTAGTAGACATCTATTTCATACAATAGACCCCGCATAGCATGAAGGAACAATGCAAGGTAAGAGTCTTAAAATCATCCTTAGACTTATATACGTAGCATGAAAACAAACAATTATGTACATTTGGGCTAGCCGAACAAACATGGCATAAAACTACAAATTCTTAGAAACTATACAGTGAGGATAACCTTGTGTTCTACTTTTAGGCTCACAGATAAATCTAGCAACTTCACACAATTATTGATTCCCTACTGCATTTTAAATTTATATCATACAAATAGTTGAAACTTTAGATCACATGTTATCTTTTTTTTTTAAAGATCAAATCCTTTGTGATTTTTGTTGAGTACACTAACTATTGCAATAAACATACTATATCAACACACATGCGCATTTCTAAAATCTTAACTATTTTCTGTCTTATGAGTGTAATGTAATTAGTTCTGTATTCATTCTCCTACATTGTATAGCGTATATTGTATTATGTACGCAAAACCGTAGCGAGTTTTACGAGGTGTGGTATTTGGCTTTTTCTGCGACAAAATCGAGAGAAAAGGATATAATGGTGAATCCTCCCAAATTCATTCCTAATTAGGAAAGCACTTTCCTTTCTAGTGAGCCCTGGACCCTATTTATCCGCTCAATAGGTTCCTCGTCACTGGTCATCTTCTTCGTCAAGAAAATTGGTCGCCACCATCAGGTAATGAAGATAAATAGGTTACAGTTGATTATTATTTTCCTCCGTTCTTTTTATTTCTATCAACATCTTATTGTATGATGTTATTTTTTTAGCATGGTATTCTTTGGTTATAGTTCTATTTGGGTAATTTCTTGTCTCCCTTTCCCCCAATTTATGACATCCTTTCAAAGTTACCGAATCAAATGGTAGACATGTTTATTCTTTCTTAAATAGTGACTAGTTTCTGATTTCCTCGATTTATTTTGGAATGTAGAAATCTTCCTTATTATCAAGATTCTACAGCAAACTTTTGTGTTTTACTGAACCAGTAGAAAATTCTCCTGTCCAAATGAATTCAATTGGATTATAAGAAGCACTTCTATACCATCTTAATTATCATGTAATTTCTATTAATACTAAGTACATGAATTTGTTATCAGATCTGAGATGCTTTGGTGTGTTCTTTGTTAGAATGAATAAATCATTTTGGACTCAAGTTGTATGGTAAGACAAGGTGTTCTCTGATGAATGTGATAGTATGATGGGGGTTTTGTTGATTCTAATATGACTACATGGTTTGTTGTCAAACCTTTGACATTACAGGGAGCTCTTTGCAATTTCATGGCTTTTATGTGAAGTAGAATAGGATAGAGTGCATGTTGTACTTTGCAAATAAAGGTTATTAGTATCTGGGTGATCAAGGTTGATGCTTCTATGCTGTTGTATGTAGCAGATACAGATAGTGTCTTTTTAAGGCATTTGATTCTCGTTGATTCTAATATGACAACATGGTTTCTTGTCAAACCTTTTGACATCACAGGGAGCTCTTTGCAATCTAACAGCTTCTAGGCAAAGTAGAACAGGATGGAGTGCATGTAGTCCTTTGGAAATAAAAGTTATAAGATCTGGGTGATAAAGACTGATGCTTCTATGCTGGTATATTTCGCAGAAAGCGTATTTTTAAGACATTAGATTCTCGTTTTATTAGATCTAGTGAATTAGGGGGGAGATTGGATCAAAACAGAACTGCTCCAGTTCTTTCCGAACTTGTCCAGTTCTTTCCGAACTGGGACCTGGATTGAATCTATCCTGGTCTTACTCATGAGGTTGCCAAACAGGCCCTAAGTGTTTCTTGGAAAAATTATATGGAATGCAGGATATCCATCTACATTATCTAGTAGGACTACGAAAGCCACTCCGTGGCTATAATTATTTGGTAAATTGAGAATGGTGTTGGTAGGTATTGCATAGTAAAGAAAAGTTATAAGATCAAGTAGGATTGTGATGAGATGCGGAGTGATCTAAGGGGTTGCATGCCTACATTCTCCTAGATGGGCAACATTCACATCAGTAATAACACATTAAGTGAGCGATTAATTGATTTTTGCCCTTTATGGAATGGTCTTTTAGGCATTGGCTGATAAAGGTGCAAGGCTTAGGTTAGATTATGTTTCTACACTTGTTACACATTTAAAGTGTCCGATAGGATGTAAAATTAGCCTTCAATTCAACATAACATTTAATGAATATTAGAACTAGTATCAGATTTTGTTAGATGCACATTTAGAAATATATATTAAGTTAAAGATTAGAGAGTACCCTGAGGAGAAACCAAAGTTTGTGTCATAAAGATGTCCATAGGACCACAACTTGCTAACATTATCTTTATAGCACAGCATTATAACTTCAATACTTAAAACTAATCCGAAATTTGTGGTGCAGCAAAAAGACTTGTATCTGTCATAAATCTAAGTCAGTTTTGAATTATACCATTTTGCGATAAGGGACTGTGCCTCAGGTGTTCAGCAGTTCAGTAGTAGATGGGTATATTATGACATTCTACATGGCTCTTTTCCTTAGCATTTTTAACATGCAGGTTTTCTTGCTTCCTTCCCCCTCCTTTTTTGGAGGGATGTTTGTATCGTCGATCTGTGCCAACACTACTAAGGCTGGTCACACAGACCAAACTTGGATCCTGGACCGGCTAACAAATTGTGTAGAATAACTTGCTGAAAATCCCATACTATCAACACTTGACAAAAGACCTTATTCTGTTCGATTCGATTAAATTTCTTCTGGTTATCGGATTCAACACAACAACCTCTACCGTCCTCAGATTTGGCAAGAAAAACCTTAGGATCTGGTATGTGACATACGTGTACCATCTAAACTCCAGTAGAGAGGTTCTCTTTGCCCATCATGAATTTTGTAGAAAGCTTCCTGGTATTGCATCTTGCGCGCAAGATGCTATTGAAGTTACTAGAGAAAGAGTTTCTCTGCGTATTTTAGTATCAGCAGAGGTTCACCATGAAGCTTTCGAAGCAATATTTGCCTGCGGATCTGTGATCATGCCAAGCGACAACGTTTGTGGGTTGTAGGGTTTGATTATGTGACACGTTCTAACTGGGTACAAAGCAATATTTTTTGCTTACCGAAAGGACCTTTTTTTTTTTCAATTCACGCCCTTATAGTTCATATGAAATGTAAATATTTTCTTTTGTTATTGGTTATCACGCATCTTGAATATCCGACTTCTCTTCCATGTTCCATCAACTTTATTCACGTTTCTCTTTACCCTTTGGTTATTGGAGTTGAATTTACTGTTTAACCAACTAAAGTTATATCTTAAAATATTAATGGGGGTAGGTTTAAAATAGAATTATTGTATGTTTAGCAATAAATTTGAAAAAACAAATCAAGATGTAAAATGTTATAAAATTAGCTTATGAGTGTCACATAAAAAAATTGGGGAAAAATTATCATGTATGTATAACATAAGGTATTAAAGTGTAACATTAAAAATTTAGGGTATATAAGCGCTGCTAAAAACAACTCAGGGTATATAAGTGCAAATTTATGAAAACTATAGGGTATTTAAGTGGTAATAATTAGCATAAAAATAATGTAAGACATCACTCATTTGTGAGCTGGGATCAAAGTGCTAAAAGAAATTTAGAGATTATAAATGATTAACTCTTATAGCATACATGATGTATGTGAATTAACCTCTTAGGTCCTGTTTGGCAAAGAGTTAAGGAAAAGGGATTAAGGAAAATGATTAATGTAGTTAGTCCATTCAATAACTCAAATGACGAAATTATTAATCCGTTAAATAAGTTTTAATCTAACCCTAGTGATCAGTTTTGTGACAACCCCACTTTAGTCCCACATGGACTGGTGTGAATAAATGTTAGTGACTTAAATAGAGAAGCCCAAGGCCCAAGAACAACTAGTGCTAGCAATTTGGTAGTGAATTTTAGCCAACATCGAGTTGTTCTTGGTGGGTGCCATGACTTGCATGCGCCAACGGGTCCATGGGCCAGGGGCGTGACAAATGGTATCAGAGCAGTTAGCCAACCGGAAATGTGGAGCTAAGTGCTACACCGCGTGGATGCGGTGTGAGCCACCTCTAGAGTCCACATTGCCTGGCAGCGGCACTTGGATGTGCCAATTATCATGTCGTGACGACGAGGACGTCGTCTTTCTAAAGTGAGGCGATTGTGACAACCCCACTTTAGTCTCACATGGACTAGTGTGAAGAAATGTTAGTGGCTTAAATTGAGAAGTCCAATGCCTAAGAACAACTAGTGCTAGCAATTTGACAGTAAATTTTAGCCAATATCGAGTTATTCTTGGTGGGTCCCACGGTTTGCACGCGCCAACGGGCCCGTGGGCCAGGGGCATGACAGTTTTAGTGTTTGGGAATAACGAGAATTTTGACTATTTTCATTATATATAAATAGAGGGGTTAACTCTTAATCATTCCATATAGGAGTATTAAACTCCTCATTTTAGGGGGTTAATTCATTTTAATTCCTTTAGAGGGGTTAGCTTGACCCTTATGCATTTTTATATTTGACAAATTATAAAGGGTCAACTCATTATAACTATTATGTAAATTGTTTATATTTGACAGGTTAAGAAAAAGTTAAGCCTTATTAATCTCTCACTTAGCCGGTTGCCAAATGGCACCTTAGTGTTAAGTCTCTAGGTAGCTCTTATCTTCACAGTCGTAGCCCAGAGTCCCAGACGACCAAACAACCTCTAGAAACTCCTAACACCTGGAAGAATAAACCGTGGAGCATGTGAGAGAGTTTGGCTATATGCATACAAGACAAATACCTCTTTGGAGGTTGAATGAAGTTTCAACTAAAGAGTCCAATGCGCACATTAAGGTTCGGTTGCGCGTGGAGACA
>BQKN01000877.1:268463-280736 GCA_022839385.1 Asparagus kiusianus
ATATATATATGAGAAGTGTTCATAAGGTGACACCTTAGATTCAATCTAAGGTAGCGCATTTAAAACTACATTATATGCTATCAAATTATCTGATCCACTCCATTCATTTTGTTTTAGATGTTTTGGATTGTATACGAATCTTATAGTTACCCATGCATCAAGTGAATGTGAAATTAACGGTTTTACAATAATATAACTAAATAAACAATTAACAAATATGCATTAGAAGCATTTAGTCATAATGATTTTTTTAATAGATGTTTTGAGACATTTAGATCACGATGAATGGAGCGGATCAACAATTACTATAGTCTAATTCATGAATCAAGAGGCGCTACCTTAAATTGTATTTAAGGTGCCACATTATGAACACTTTCCCATATTTATATATATATATATATATATATATATAAACTTATATTAACTTAAGTTAACTATCCATCAAAGTTTCCATTCATTGATGAAAAGCCTCTTCATATGATGCACGGATCTCTAGGTATCATCAAGGGATAGAAACTTTGGTGGATGATCCACTTAAGTTGACATAAGTCTCTCTCTATATATATATATAGAGATACACCTCAATAGAGGGAGATCAAAAAGGTAGGGGGTCATTGGTGAGAGATGCTATCACGTACATCAGGAAGCTAGTTTTCATATCATGTTATAATAATTGATTGGATGGAAACAGGAAAATCTCATATTACTACAATTCTGTATCTCGCTAGTTTATTTGAAGAAATTGACTGCTCATTACTCGAAGAATTAAGTATGGTCCTTAATTATGTAATGTTACAATGTTAATTTATGCTCACCATCTTTTGCTCTTTTTGATTCTTCCAGTGGTTCCAGCACCCGCTCATATTCGAGAAGGTCATGTGTGCTTATCAGTCGATAATGCCTCTCAATCTCATATTCTCGTTGGACCCAGACCATCAATTGGTGAGATCCATCGATCCCTTTCCTAATTTTACTTGAAATGTTGGAGTGAGTTAACTTCTATTGTAGTTGCACGAAAACTAATTTTTTTTACATTCATTCCAAACGCTGATGTTAATGGTCTCGCAGGTTCCTCTTCTGCTGTAGCTCCCCCTTCTGCTGCACCCCCTTCTGCTGCAGCTCCCCTAACTTTGGATAATGCTCAAACAGGTGAATTCCATCTCCCCCTTTCTCCTTTCTCAATCATGCACATGTTAGTGTAATTTGTATGCCATAATATCATCTAGAATCAGTTATGATTTGGGCCAGATGGGAATATTTCATATCACTAGTTTCCCGATTGAGATGGAACAATTTCAAAAAACTCTTCTTTGAATAAAGCAATCAGTCACCACTCACATGTATCTGGCTGGATAACATTTTCTTGAAATTTGGCGAGATTTAACATGATCAAACAGATGCATGTATTATTGTAACCATTTAGTTTACTTGAATTGATTGGGTTGTGAAGAAAAAAATGTTAATCCCTATGATGTTTGCGTTACTGGATTATTATCTGGTTTACCAACGTTAGTTGACTTTTTAAATACTACTTTGTAAATCCCTTGCCGCACTGGATTCTATTCCCATCATAGTCCTAACTCATTTCATTTCTTGGAGAGAACTGTTAGCATTTCATCAGAATAAAGATCTAACGCATAAATCAAAATTTTCTTATTTCAATAATCAATAATTTATATTAACCTTAAAAAGTTGCATGTCCTCAATATTTACTAAGACTATGAAATGTGTTGAATGGATACTTCATTTGCATTGCATAAACAAAACTATAATAAGCTCTATCTTGCTTTCACCTGTATTCAGCCCATGGGTCCTTTTAGTGAGGCCTACCGTGATTGCTGTGATCGAATCTTAAACCAAGTTAAATGCTGACGGACTTCACTAAATTAAATTATAGTGGGATTAATCTCAAAGAGGGCAAAAAATTAAGAAGTAACCATAAATATGGTAATTATCGGATTATTATTGTTAAAGAACATGTCAAGAAGTAGAAGACAAGCTTACTACCTACTTTGTTAAGCTCTGGTCAAGTGGTAAAGTATTTATCCAAAAATGGGAGCTTGAATTCCAAAGAATGTTATATGGTATTACTGAAATACTATTGTCTGAATCTCACTGTTTCCAATTCCTAAATGTACCTAATCAAAAAATTCATTTGAACAAAAATGAAGGAGGAGCCTTTTCAACACACATTCCCCTAGTTGCTTCTCTCTCCCTCTCTATATATTATAGATATAGATATAGATAGAGAGAGATACACCTAAGTAGAGTAGAGGGAGGTCAGAAAAGGTAAGGGCTTATTGGTGAGAGATGCTATCGCGTAAGTTAGGAAGCTAGTTTTCGCATCATGTTATAATAACTGTTTGTATAGAAACAAGAAAGTCTCAGATAATACTACAATTCTCTATCTCACTAGTTTATTTGAAGAAATTGACTGCTCATTACTGTACTTGTATTACTTGAAGAATTAAGTTTGGCCTCTGGTTATGTAATGTTACAATGCTAATTTATGCTCACCATCTTTTGCTCTTTTCGATTCTCCCAGTGGTTCCAGCACCCGCTCATATTCGAGAACGTCATGTGCGCCTATCAGTCGATAATGCCCCTCAATCTCCTATTCCCATTGGATTCAGACCGTCAATTGGTGAGATCTATCGACCCCTTTTCTAATTTTATTTGTAATGTTGGGAGTGAGTTAACTTCTGTTGTAGTTGCACGAAAACTAAACTTTTTCTTACATTCATCGAAACGCTGATGTTAACGGTCTTGCAGGTTCCTCTTCTGCTGCAGCTCCCCTATCTTTAGATAAAGCTCAAACTGGTGAATTCCATCTCCCCATTTCTCCTTTCTTAATCATGCACATATTAGTGTATTTGTATGCCAGAATATCATCTAGAATTGTTATGATTTGGGTCAGATGTGAATATTTCATATCACTAGTTTTCCGATTGAGATGGAACAAATTCAAAAACTCTTTGAACAAAGCAATCAGTCACCACTCACCTGTATGTGGCTGGATAACCTTTCCTTGAAATTTGGTGGGGTTTAACATGGTCAAATGGATGCATGTATTGTTGTAACTACTTAGTTTACTAGAATTGATTGTGTTGTGAAGAAAAAAAATTTGTGAATCCCTATGATGTTTGTGTTACTAGATTATTATATGGTTTATCATCATTATTGACTTTGTAAATACTACTTCGTAAATCCCTCACCTAATGCAACGCGGAAGTAAGAAACCTCGGAATCCATCACGGGGTGTTCTCTGAATTCATAAAGAACAATCCTTGATCCACAAAGAGACAACCTCGAATCCACGAAGTAATATAAAAGAGAAATTTATTAATAAAAGTGATTTAATCATTTTAGAGTTACACGACCTTGCTTAAATAGAAAAACAAAATAAACTCCTAATAAGACTAGAATTACAAAAACATAGAAAGTATCAAATCCTATCCTAAAAAGACTCCCTATAATAAATAAAACAAATCAGTCCAACATGAATCAGAATTAAATTTATTTTTAATCTAAATAAACCCTAACTTTATTATTAAAAATAAACTAAATTTTAATTATTTTTGGATTTTTGCTAATAACTGATAATAATGATGCAATTTTATAAATCTAACAATACGGTTGGCTTCGTCTCATCGAGATAGACGATTTACATATATAATATATCAAAATTTACCTTTTGGATTGGAAGATATGATCTTTTTTTTCTAAAATTCAATAACATGTATGTATACGCATTTAGCTTGTGATTGTCCTGATCCTCTGTGAAATTATCCGTCACGTGTCCTATATCAGTCTCCCCTTGTTGAAAGAACCTCGACTCTGAGCTTATGTTTATTTGAATAGTAGCTTCATCGATACATAATTTTCTTTTCTTGCATCAATCAGCATCCACCTTGTACTTAGCATTGATTTTCTCCATATGTTGTTTTATCTCTTCGGCTAGGGTTTCTTCTGAATTAAACTTTTGAATAAATCTTTTCCACACCATGCTTACGTGGCTGACAGCATGTGGATCTACAGATGACTTGAAAAACTTCTCCGAAATTTTTCTTGTTGTTTTTTATATTCTTGCGCCTGAAGTATCATCAAAATCTTCTTGAAATTATTCACAACTTTTGCATCCAAAGGAGAAAATTCTCCCTCATACTCCATGTGCAATTCTTTAATATCCTTTATCTCGAGCCCTCTACCAAGCAATTCACACATATCATCAATTATCTCACTTTCTAATTTATCATTCTCCTCCATCAGGATAACATCATTATGTGTAGCATCACTCACAATATCATGCATAATATGCGTCTTCATTAACACATCACTATTAACATTAGGAACCTCAAGATAAATCTTGATGGTGGCAGAATTTTTCTTTTTGGTGGTAAGTGTGTCATTGTCTGCCATTAGAGAAACATTCTCCTTAGCAATCTCTGTCTTAAATACCTCTAATTCTATGATTGAAAAAATTGATGAAGTCTTTGTTATTGCTTCTTCGGTGTTCTTCACAAATCCAGACTTTTCCTCAGAGATGAATTGAGGTTTCTTAGTTTTGCTATAATCATAATCAGTTTGATAATTCTCTAAAAAGATCCATAATGAAGGTCCTTTGTTGTTCTGCTCAAGTTCTCGCTCCACCTTCTTCGCTAAATGGATTGTGTCGGCTAAGGTAAAAGAACCTTTCAAAGACATCCAACATTGTTTCTAATTAGAAGGTAAGAAACAATCTCTCAATAATTTCTTCATCTTTGCTCACGTTTAAACTGGATCCTTCCATTGATGATATTGATTTATCAATACTTTATCCTACCATGCAAATGCTTTTTCTTTAAATTGGTAAACCACTAATTTAACTTTTCAATCTTCTAGGATTATCTCGTACTCAAAATATCTATCCACTCATCAATCCAATCAAGGACATCATCAGCATGAAGTTTTCCGTTAAAGAATGATATCTTTAATCCTCCAGCGTCATAGTCCTCCTTTCTTTGGTAGCCTCTACAATAATCAATGTAGGATTTGTCTTGCAGAGTTGAATCTTGTTTTTGGCGACCATCAACGCAATCCCGAACTTGTCCCGGATTCAGACAGTCCATCGCCAACACAAGTTGGTCTGTGATAGTTTTCATCTAAGTAACTCCCATATTCAACTCATCAAACTCAATTCGGATCGTACGGGCTTCATCGCCTATCATCGGATCGGAGAAAGAGGTCTCTGATGCCAATTAACACAGCGCAGAAGTAAAAAATTTCAAAATCCACCAAACGGTGTTCTCTGAATCCACAAAGAGATAATTTCGAATCCACGATGTAATATAAAAGAAAATTTTATTGTTAAAAGTGATCTAATTGTTCTAGAGTTACACGAGTCTTCTTAAATTGAAAAATAGAATATACTCCTAATAAGACTAGAATTACAAAGCAATAAAAAGTATCAAATTTTACCCTAAAAAGACTGCTTATAATAAAGGAAACAAACCAGTCCAACATGAATCTAAATAGAATTTATTTCCTAATCTAAATAAACTCTAATTTTATTACTAAAAATAAACTAAATATTAAATTATTTTCGGATTTCTGCTAATAACTGGTTATACAAATGAGATTTTAGAAATCTAACAATCCGGTTAGCTTCGTATCGTCGAGATAGGCGATTTACATATATAATATGTCAGAATCTACCTTTTAAATTGGAAGATATGATCGTTTCTTTTTGGAAATCAATAATATATATGTATGCGCATTTAGCATGTGATCGTCCCGATACTCCTTGAAATTGTCCATCAAGTGTCCTACATCATCGCCGCACTGGATTCTGTTCATATCATAGTCCTAACTCATTTCATTTCTTGGAAAGCACTGGTAGCTTTTCATCAGAATAGAGATCTAATGCATAAACCAAAATTTTCTTGTTTTAATTATCAATAACCTATATTAACCTTAAAAACTTGAATGTGCGTAACATTTACTGAGACTATAAGATGTGTTGAATGGATACTTCATTTGCATTACATAAACAACACTATAATAAGCTCTATCTTGATTTCACCTGTATTTCCTCTCTTTATCCTATTAAGTGATGCCTGCAATCCCTCGCCCTATCAATGGCCATGAACCTGGAGAAGCCAGTTATGTTGCTAAGGCTCCTGCTATCGTCGAAGACAAAACAGTAACCTGTGAGTCTCGTTTCCCTCTTTCTTTGGTTGTTGAGCTTGTACTGTAGAGAATGAGTTCATATTATATAGTCCATTTTATAATGTACTAACTTGGGGAGAAAAAAAAAATCTTCATGTCCGTCCATTCCTCTAGATGCAGATGCAAATGGAGTTTTGGGTTCTCATTCTGCTGCAAGTGCCCCGACATCTGGAGAGAGTACTCCAACTGGTGAGGTTCACACTCCCTCTCTCCCTCTCTCATTATGGAAGATTAGCTTTATTCAACCCTTTCTTTTTCATGTTACAGCGGAAAAGTATGCTGTTTCAAATGCAGATGGCCATCAAGCAACGCCATCTGGTCCTATCTCAACCATCCCGACTTTGGCTGGAAGTTCATCAACTGGTGAGAAAATTAACGATACTTGAAAAAAAATGGATATGAGGTGAGGAAAATGAGTTAGAGATAGACTAGCGGTGTAATTCACTGCGTACAAGGTGGATCTCACCACATCTATCTCTTGGTATCTCATTTTGCTAAATGAGGTCACAATTGATATCCAATATCAGTAGTTTCATCTTGCCCCTAATATCAGATTGTAATAATAAATCAAGCACCGCTGTTTTCAGGGGTTCAAAATTTGTCAGTGTCGGGAACAATAGACGGTAAATTCGAGCATGGTTATTTTGTATCTGTCCGGGTTGGGACCCAAGTCCTTCATGGGGTTCTGTATCATGCTCACCCTCTGGATGCAGCTTACTCCTCTCTCCATCAATCCAACTACCCCACATCAGGAACCAATTCCCTTCCGGTACAATCTCCATCCAATGTTACCGATCCTTATATTCCTCAAACTCGTTCTTCCCAAAGGAGAAAGAAGTACAAGAACCGAGCACCAGGTCAGCCGAAGCCTAATAGAAGTTCTTATAACTTTTTCTTCGCTGAGGAGCATGCTAAGCTCAAAGTTGAGCATCCTCGCAAGGAAAGACAGTACAGCAAAATGATCGGTGACTCCTGGAGCAAACTCACCGAGGAAGAAAGGCGGGTACGTAAGCAGTTTATTAAAAGTACGAAATGAATCGCTGTGGAGAATTGTTGAACCGCTTTCATTGGCTTCGCTATCTTTTGTGCAGGTGTATGATGACTACGGGAAGAGAGATAAGGAAAGGTACCGGAGAGAGTTACAAGCATACAGGGAAAGGATGGGGCTTGCACAACCTAGGGGGGTGTTGCGGGTTCGGAGGCCATAAAAGGAGACATGGTGGAGACTTTTCAAAGCTGAAGGATGGACTTGGATGAAGTTTTTCTAGTGTTTCGTACTCAAGTTCGATGTAGCCTGAGGTGAGGAGTAGCAGGCCTAAATAAATGGGTATCCAAACTTTAGACAGGTCTTAGCAGTATATGTTTGAAGTTTCAGTCCTGAGAACCTAGTTTCTCTTTGCAGTTAGTAGCAGACAGAAGGAACTCTTTAGTCTCTTAAACTTTATAGCTCTGAGCTTCTTATATGCGTAGATGGTACAGTTGCTTTGTTGTAAGTTTGTAGTTCCTTTCGTGCGTATTTGTGCTTTGTTGTATGCTTGTTGTCTCTCAACTTGTAGCTTTAAGCAGTACAGATGGATGCTGGCAGACGATGAGTTCTAATAATCTCCAATATGAGACCTGAGAACCAAAACATTGTGCTGTATTTTTACTGGTTGGCTAGGTTTTTCTTTTACCTTTATTATCTTTTATGAGCCCTGGGTCAGTTTGAATTTCCCTCACAATTATCCTTCAAGCTTTTCTTATCGAATGATTGATGTTCAGGCTTTTAATCATAAATAACTAGTATAACGTAACTAGTATAACGCACATGCTTTGCACGCAAAGCATGTGGACATGTTGTTGTATTTAATATTATATTATTTAATAAATTATATGTAACCATTAAAAGTTATTTTATTGCACTATGATTAAATTTTTTTAACTTATACTATTATTTATTTTTATTCTATTACAAACATACATTTAATAGTTATTTAAATTTATTATTATTATATTATTAAATAATTTATTTAGGAGTATAATTATTAAATAATAATGTAATTATTAGTTTAAGTAATACTATTGATATAATTAAACCATTTAAATTATTAAATATTTATGTTATGTACATATTTTATTACAATATCTATTGAATAAATGATAACAATTTTTAATATTATATGATGTTGTAAAGAATATTACATTGTTTGATAATTAATATCATCTTAGTAATAAAAAAATTAGATGATATAAATTAAAAATACTATTATTTATAAAAAGTATTTTACATAAAAATATTGGATCCTTGAAAAAATATGGGACATTTACTTTCCAACAAAAAGTACATGACTCATAAATTTCACATATCCAATATTTTCATATAAAGTAATTTTCCTAAATTAAAGTATTTTTAATTCATAATGTCTAATTTTTATGACTAAGACGATATTATAATATCGAAAAGGTTAATAATCGTTATAATATAAAAATCAATCCTTATTTATACTATTATTAATAAATATAATTATGTACAATATTTTATTAAAGAAATAATTTTACTATTTCATTATAATTAATAATTTTTTAGAATAAATTATAATATATTTATTAATTTTATTATCATTATAAATTATTAGTATATTCTAGTGAGTGGCCAAATATTTTGAGAAAAAGAAGAGAAAAGTATGTCTCATAAATTTTAAGGAACCAAATTTTTTATAAATTAATTTTTCAAAATAAAAGTATTATTAATTTATAACATCCAATTTTTTATTACTAAGATGATATTAATTATAGAACAAGGTAATGTTCTTTACAACATAAAGAAATAACCCATATTTATACTATTATTAATAATTATAATTATGTGTAATATTTTATTAAATGAATGACTTTCACTATTTTATATAATTAATAATTCTTTATAATAAATTATTATATATTCACGAATTTTGTTATCATTATAAATTATTAATATATTCTAGAGAATGACCAAATAATTTGAGAAAATGAAAAGGTGCATAGTTAATGAGAGGTTATGAATCATTAGTTTAATACTTAATGGTATAATTTTGAGTTATAAAAAATTAAGAGGATAAAAAAGAAAATCATAAGTTTTGATATAAGTATTCTCTTTTATAAGTAGTATAGATTAAGTGAACTTTTAACATTAAGTCTTCACAGATCATTGGTGAAAACTAAACTGCGAGTTCGATATACGAGAGATGTTCATGTTGCAAAAAAACATATATAAATGCTGGAGACCACTTTTGGAGCAGACGTTAGTTTAGGCTAATTAAGGCGTAAGCCAGTGTGAGCCTATAACCTGCATCATTTTTCTAAAACCTAACACCATAGAATATCGCGGACGACGGGGGGAGGAGGTGAGTTGTGTTGGGAAATTTCACTCTCACCGCTTACTACAATATGCGCAACTCCGAAACCAACCCACAATCAACAAGATATAAAACAACTACAATCAAGAAAAAAAAGAACACCGGGATTTACGTGGTTCGGTCGACCAACTTCGACCTACTTCCACAGGGCAATAATACGAGAAATTCACAATGTATCAGGGAGCACTACAAGAGGAACCGCTCAACTCTCGTCTCTCAATCTCTTAACCTTACATACATAATCAACTATCATATTCTCTCCAAAGCCCACTCCTTGTTATCTTTTGTACGGATAAAGATCACAAAACCATCGCCTCTCGCACAATATTCTTCAATCAGGCTACGCACTCTTCTAACCTAGATTACAAGAATATTGGCTCTCTCTCTACTACATCTTCTCTCTACTCTCTTCTTCTTAGTTGTTCCTCCAACAATAGAAGAATATATATAGGAAAACCAAAACCCTATCTCTAGCATAACTTCCTAATTAGAATATGATTCAAACTCCTAATTATGGTGGAACCCAAAATCCTAATCATGATAGATCTCTAATCCTATCTAATTCTCATGAAGTTCTACAAAGAATCAAAGACACAATCTCAACAATCTTCACATTGGATTTGATTCCCAAACTCCCTTAAAGATATATCATCATAGTCTTAAAACTTTACCTCTCCCACTAGAGTCTTCTATTTCTTTCGCACTTCAAATCGAAGTAGTCATACTCCTAATCAGAACACATGTACTCCAACTAGTTGTCTCATGACCCTCACTATCATCTGCTTCACCGTGGCGCTTCCACCTCTCTTGTGTACACCAAGAGATTTTCGCCACCTTAGACAATAAAAGCAAATAAATCATGCTTGTCCTCCCAACTTAAGCATAACAATAGCCTTCCCCCACTTATTATCCTCGTACTCCACCTCGCTCGTCTCGAATCATATCAGTGCACCTCTTCTACTCCACACTACGAGCCGAATGTTTCTATCTTCTCCATCACTTGGCCTGGATTGAATATGAGTGCTCATCATCTTCAAGTCTAATGCCACCATCTCCATCAACATGTGTGTCACTCAGTCGTGTCTGCTTGCATGCTCCACCTAATCTGGCATTGTCCTCCTCGAGTCTACACACCAACCAACTATTGCTCTCGCGATGGCTTTGAATAATTATATGCTGACAACTCTACTACTAGAATCATATCCGATTCTCTACGTCAGTCTCATTTGTCGCATACTCATTTGCCCTATCCGCCATTAGCTTTGTCTTGGCATTGAATAACAGATTATCGAACTTCAGACCCGAAGAAGTTATCATTCTTTAACCATAATCAAAAATTAAATCAGTCACTGTAAAGATTGAATTTGTTAAAACCAACACAAAAAACAAACTCAGCACATCGAAAAACCCTAGGAACAACTCCTAAATCACCAAAATCCGCCTCCAAATCCTCGATCAAAAGACAAATCAATCTTAACTGTTGGATCTGTGCGAACAGTACCCGCCGAGCTGCTATAGTGTTCCTGCTACAATATCTGGCAATAGTCCTCGGCCGCTATAGTATACTACATTAATTTTTTCCTTTTTCTTTTTCTTTTCATCTCGATTCTTGTAACGCCAATCTTCATCTTGCACGACGTTATCTTCTATCTTGCGAATTTACTCTTGGTAAAAGTACCTTAGAAGGGGGGGGGGGGTGTGTGTGAATAGGGTTATTGCTAATCTTATTAGATATTAATGCTGATTAAAACTTATTAACAAATTATTCTTACAAGATAGATATACAATATGATATGAGCAAGAATGAGCAATATAAACAAAGTGCAATATCCTAAAAATGAGATACACAATGAAATATATGTAAGGATAAACAAAAGCAAATGTGATAGGGTATTATAAACAATGAGCAATGACGAATAAGATAGACTAAGTAATAGACACAAATAATATGCCAATGCAAACTCTAACACACAAAGATGATCATGGAGTTTGGACCTTCCGTCCTACGTCTCTGCTCCCCACTCCCTGGGAGAAATCCACTATCACAACCGGGTTTCCGGGTTTTCTATGCTCACCCGAACAACGTTTACACCTCACAATTCAGTTTTTTAGTTCAGCGAAAACTTTACAACACACACAATTGCAATCACACTCTACACCCTCTAAGTGTTGGTCTCTAGCCCGTGTTTTGCTCAAGTGCTAGAAATTATGACCTATCTCTAGGCATTACTACCGACGCTACTCCTCTTGGGACAACCCCGTCTCTCACCACACACTCCTCTCGGTATACAAGTGTGATACAACGTGTAACTCATAATAAAACTCAATTATAATAAAATATTCTCTAATTGGATGAGAACTCAATGTAAGCTCAATCTCACAAATCACAAACCCACAACCCAATATATGATGTATGAAATACTACAAGCTCAAATAAGATGTGTGCGATAAAATGAGTATAAATAAAATCTAACTCAATTAGCAAACTAGCAATAATAAGAATATGAAAATCAATAATAAAATTGCTAGAGAAAAGATTTAGAAAAACTTCTCTATAAACACAAAGAGGTTGTAGAAGATTGAGGATGAATTCCTCAATTAAAAATGCAAGCCTCCTCTTTATAAACTCAACATTAGAAACTTACACAAACTTTAAAACTCTTTAAACTCCTCTTTAAACCCTCTTCAAAAA
>BQKN01000877.1:280746-294739 GCA_022839385.1 Asparagus kiusianus
TCATTTGGCAAGAGAGAATTCCTTTTTAAATCAAAATAATACTTGGCTAAATGACCAAAACAATTACAATATTCACACTTATGAGCATGTTTATAATTATCACTATGTGTGTGCACATGTGTATGAGATGGAGAATCTTGATGAGATGCACAAACATGACTAGGCTTGTTAGGCTTTTGTGCATTATAACAAAATTTAGTAATATGACCTTTACAGCCGCAAATTGAACACTTGTAAATTTTGTTATACTTGTGTGCATAGTGAATAGGTTTCTTAAAAGTTTTTTTGTGGGACTTTGCACACAAGTCCATAAGCTTGTTATTATTAATAATGCAAGTTTTTAATGTTAAATCTAAAGAGGATTTTCTACTTTTAACATGATTCAACTCATTATTATCCACACAAACATTGTTGTTAGAAGTAGAACATGTATGATCAATTTTGAAGGAATTAAGCTCTTTTCTAATGTTCTCAACTTCTAACATAGCATCACATTTTTCATGAAACAAACTAGTATTTTTCAATTTAAATTTTCATTGCATTTTTTGAGATTTACATTTTTATTTGCAATGAGATCAAACTTGGTGACTAGTGTTTCATGAGAGGATTTAATTTCGACATGCTTGCTTTTTAAGTTAATGCAGCTACGTTTCAATTTTTTATAATAATTCATTAATAATCAAGAGCACCAAGCTCTGATACCAATTGAAAGTACCCTAAAGAGGGAGGGGAGGGGGGAGAGGTTGAATAGGGTTACTGCTAATCTTATTAGATATTAATGCCTATTAAAACTTATTAACAAATTATTCTCTCAAGATAGATATACAATATGATATGAGAAAGAATGAGCAATATAAACAAAGTGTAATATCCTAACAATGAGATACATAATAAAATATATGTAAGGATAAGCAAAAGCAAATGTGATAGGGTAATATAAACAATGAGCAATGGCGAATAAGATAGACTAAGCAATAGACACAAGTAATATGCCAATACAAACTCTAACACACAAAAATAACCACGGAGTTCGGACCTTCCATCCTATGTCTCCGCTCCCTATTCCCGGGGAGAAATCCAATATCACAACCGGGTTTTCTATGCTCACCCGAATAATATTTACACCTCACAATTTGGTTTTCTAGTTCACCAAAAACTTTACAACACACACAATTACAATCACACTCTACACCCTCTAAGTGTTGGTCTCTAGCCCATGTTTCCTCTTTGGAATTATAACCTACCTCTAGGCATTACTACTGACGCAGCTCCTCTTGGGACAATCCCGACTCTAACCACATACTCCTCTTGGTGATACGGGTGTATCTTCTCTTCGGAAAAATGATCCTCATGGGAGCTTGAGGATAGGTGATTCTCATGATATCTTGAGAAAAGTGGTGTGAAGCAACACGACGGAGCACAGGATGGAGCGTGAAGTGAGTCGAAAGAACGAAGAATCAAAGATTTCAGTTCTCAGCCTGATGAGTCGATTGACAGGTTGATGAGTCGACTGACGATTGATGAGTCGACTGACGGGTTAATGAGTCGACTCAAGAAAACGCCTCCAGATAGCAAAATGCTTCTGCTGAGTCGACTCATGAAAATCATGAGTCGACTCATGCAAGCCAGCATAGTTTGTGCACATTTTGAGTCGACTGGTGATCATGAGTCGACTCATCTCAGTCATAAGTCGACTCATCGAGGTTTCCTGGGCAGACTCAGTTTCTGTTTTGAAGAAATTCTAGTTTGGTTTAGTTTTAGTTATTTACCAGATTGTCATCACGTTGTAAACCCTATAAATAGGGACTATTTAGGATTCTAAACAGGAAGTGAGAGGTCAAGATGTAGATCTAAAGGGTTTTAGGCCTAAGTGAGATCCTAATCAAAAGGATTAGGGTTTAGATTTGTGAGGATCTTAGAGATCTTAGATCAGAGAGAGATTCTAATCTTTGTATTAGGGTTTAGAGAGGATTAAGAGGTTGTTCTCGATTCTAGTGAGATTATGCGGAAGATATTTATAATAATTGATTCTTCATAATCTAGAGAAGGTATTTTCCTTCGCCATACTGAATTGTTCTTGTGTTTTAGTTGTCTTCTTCTCAACCCACCTTTTGGTAATTTCACCACCAAAGGGTGCTTGCATGACAACTCGTATCAAGTTGGTATCAGATCATCAGATTTGGTGAAGGGGCATCCTGTGTGTGGTCCTGACTCGATCGCAATACAAGAAGCTTGGTGAGATCCTTTTCTTTGGAAGGAGTTCAGAGATTAAAGAAGAAGAAGATGACTAAAGTCAACAAAGATGGAGGGGCTCAAGAGTTTCCCCAGCTGATGTTCTAACTTGAATGAGACTTCAAGTTTCTAAAGGTGGGATCCATGATACGGGTGTATCTTATCTTCAGAAAAACGATCCTCATGGGAGCTTGAGGATAGGTGATTCTCATGATATCTTAAGAATAGTGGTGTGAAGCGACACGGCAGAGCACATGATAGAGCGTGAAGCGAGTCGGAAGAACGAAGAATCAAAGATTTCAGTTCTCAGCTTGATGAGTCGACTGACGAGTTGATGAGTCGACTGACGGTTGATGAGTCGACTGACGGGTTGATGAGTCGACTGACGGTTGATGAGTCGACTCAAGAAAACTCCTCCAGATAGCAAAATGCTTCTGCTGAGTCGACTCATGAAAATCATGAGTCGACTCATGAAAATCATGAGTCGACTCATGCAGGCCAGCATAGTTTGTGCACATTTTGAGTCGACTATGAGTCGATTGGTGATCATGAGTCAACTCATCTCAGTCATGAGTCGACTCATCGAGGTTTCCTGGGCAGACTTGGTTTTTATTTTGAAGGAATTCTAGTTTGGTTTGGTTTTGGTTATTTACCAGATTGCCACCATGTTGTAAACCCTATAAATAGTGACTATTTAGGGTTCTAAACAAGAAGTGAGGGGTCAAGATGTAGATCTAAAGAGTTTTAGGTCTAAGTGAGATCCTGATCAAAAGGATTAGGGTTCAGATTTGTGAGGATCTTAGAGATCTTACATCAGAGAGAGATTCTAATCTTTGTATTAGGGTTTAGAGAGGATTGAGAGGTTGTTCTTGATTCTAGTGAGATTGTGAGGAAGAGATTTGTAATAATTGATTCTTCATAATCTAGAAAAGGTATTTTCCTTCACCATACTAAATTGTTCTTGTGTTTTAGTTGTCTTCTTCTCAACCCACCTTTTGGTAATTCCGTGACCAAAAGGTGCTCACACGGCAACTCGTATCACTCGGTATACAAGTGTGATACAACGTGTAACTCATAATAAAGCTCAATTACAATAAAATGTTTTCTAATTGGATGAGAACTCAATGTAAGCTCAATCTCGCAAATCACAAATCCACAACCCAATATATGATGTATGAAATGCTACAAGCTCAAATACGGTGTGTGTGTTAAAATGAGTATAAATAAAATCTAACTCAATTAGTAAACTAGCAATAATAAGAATATGAAAATCAATAATAAAATTGCTAGCGAAAAGAGTTAGAAAAACTTCTCTATAAACACAAAGAGGTTGTAGAAGATTGAAGATGAATTCCTCAATTAAAAATGCAAGCCTCTTCTTTGTAAACTCAATCTTAGAAACTTAAACAAACTTTAAAACTCTTTAAACTCCTCTTTAAACCCTCTTCAAAAACTTAATTCTGATGAGAACAATAGGGGTTTATATAGGAAAAAACTAAGGCACAAAACCTAAACAAATCCAGCAAAAGACAAAAAAACAGAAGGCTGAAAAAACTAACCGTTGGATCATCAGTCGACTGATACTGTTCATCAGTCAACTGATGAGCTGACCATTATAGGTCAGTAATACATCATCAGTCGATTGATAAACTCGTCAGTCGACCAATGACCTCATCAGTCGACTGTTTGCGTCGAAAGTCGATGTATTCATTGCAACTTCAGTCGTTACAATAAAAACAAAAAAAAAATAGTCTTTTTATAAGACTTTTACACAATAAAACAATAAAAATTACAACTCTCATCAAAACAAATGCAGGAAGATCATTTATTGGTATTCTTTATGTGGGATCTTTGCTTGTGTCGGGGATGTTAATATCCATGGACCACCTCAGATCTGGATCCGGTTGTTGGAAAATTCGGCAGAGCTTCGCCTTCACCGAGGAAGTACTTGATTAAAGTGCTAAAATCGACTAAGCGAGCAGTAGCTCTTCTCGAGATTAAGACCAAGCCTAATCTTAAGGAATGGTGGAATCGGGCTTCAGATACTTCGAATAGCTCCTTCTTTATGCCGGAGTTCGTCGGGATCTCGCTAACCCTCGTTAAAATTCGTGGCTCTTGGCTCTGGAGTTCAACAGTACCTCATTGTCTTGATAATTAATCCCCCCCGCTGAAATGAACCCCTAGGCTTGTATTTATAGGCTTCGGTTTGGGAGTTTTTGGATAAGAATGAATGATTCGTCCTTATCTTCAGTTATTAACTGATTAACAACGTTTGGGGATAATATCAGATTAGTTTGGATGCTCAGGAACAAACAAATCCTGAGAAAAACCGTCAAAAAACCGAACAGGGATCAAAACTACGCAAAACACATCGTTGACCCGTGGGGGGCGTGGGTCGGCTCGGTCCGACCCGCGCCGCCATGGGTCAGCTTGGTCCAACCCTCATCGCCGTGGGTCGGACTTGGCCGACCCGTGTGGGCGCGGGTCGGCGCGGTTCGACCCGCGCGGACGCTGGGTTTTAGCGTTTTTGCTGAGTCCTTTGGTGTTTTCCGGTTTTTTCGGGACTTATATTCTCCACCGTTTTACGTAATTGATTATCTTGTTGACTTGTACGCTCCGTGCGAGTTGACCAACGCGTGCGAGTTGACTAACGTACGTGATTTGACCAACGCACGCGAGTTGATTGTTGGGCAGGTGTTGATTGATGAACGCGAGTTGATTGACGCGTGCAAGCGGATTGACTTGACGTGCGTGAGCTGACCGACGCGCGCAAGCGGATTGACTTAATGCACGTGCGCTGACCAACATACGCGGACTGATTGTCGAGGGCACGAGCTGATCGTTGGGCGCGTGTTGATTGACGTGCGCGCATTGACCGACGTGCGTGTGTTAACCAACGCGCATGAGCTGATTGTTAAGCGCGCAGGCCACTCGGTTCGCCGTTTTGCTTCAGGAACTTGTCTGCGTTAGATAATCCTCTTAGACTCAGATAATAACGTTCATCGTCTTCTCTCCGTCTCGAGATGTGTACGGATACCCATAGGCATTTTTAGACGCCTACAGATACCCCCTCCAAAGTATTTCAAACTTATTCTTTTATAGAGGAGTCTGGAATGTTTTGGATAAGATAGGCCATCTCCTCAATTTCGTAGAGTGACCTTGAACTACCTCAATTCTTAACTTCTTCAGCCTTCAATCTATTCATTGTTTCGTCGAATAGATAAAGTTTTTCCGGTGCTGCGTTTATCGTCTGACTGTTGTTAAAATCTTGAACTGAGATTGGTGTGTAAATTTTTGAACTTAGCTCGTGTCATTGAGTTGACTTTGAACTAATCATGTTCGTCAGAAATTCAAATCTGAATCCGATTGAATTTCCTGAAATCATCGTTTGCCTTATTTTGGAGAGATTGCTGATGCGTTGACCGGCATCGATCTTTACTGTAATGCATTGACCGGCGTTAACACGGTTTATACTCGTACGTTTACGGGAGTTTGCACAATTTAAGCTCTTCCCAAATGTTAGGGCTGCAGAACCAACTTGTTAAAGCTGATTCATCTGCATGTATGGATCTTATCCTGATGTTATTGGATACTCAAGTCACGAGACCAACTAGTGAAGCTGGTACGTCAATGACTCGTATTTATAGAATTTTTGGCAAATTCTCAACCATCAACAGGTTTGATTAGCCTTTACCGACTACCGTTTGAGTCGGGCTAGCGTGCAGATTGTTTAAATCTATTCTGCACGTGACGTTGTGCTAAAAGAGTTAAATCTTTCAGTGCTATGATATTGAATACGTAGACTTTGTCTTTCTCACGGGAATAGACTACCCGACAACGCGTGTTAGACGTTGACTCAGGATTTTTGGCAAATCCTCAGCCTTCAACGGATTTGACGTGCCTTTACCGATTAGCGTTTGAATCGGGCTTACACACGGATTTGTCTAAGTCCGTTCCGTGTATGACGTTATGCTAAAAGAGTTAATTCTTTTAGTGCTACGATATTGAATACGTAGACTTCGTCTTTATCATGGGAATAGACTACCCGACAACGCGTGTTAGGCGCTAACTTATCATTACTTAGGCTTCAGGATAAAAGTCCCCAGACTTGGATTCTGGTATCTTCTTCAATCGGTGAAAGACTAAACCGGCAACGCGTATTAGGCATTGACTTATCCCTCCTTAGGCTTCGGGATAAAATTCCCCATGCGTGTGAAGCACGGATTTTGGCGTTATGAATAACAACCCGCCGCAATATCGAATATGTGGGATTTTGTCCTTTTAATCGGTGAAAGAATTGACCGGCAACGCGTGTTAGGCGCTAACTTATTCCTACTTAGGCTTCAAGATAAAATTCCCCGTGCGTGTGAAGCATGGATTTTGACATTATGAATAACAACCTGTCACAATATCGAATATGTGGGCTTTTGTTCTTTTAATCGGTGAAAGAACTGACCGGTAACACGTGTTAGGCGCTGACTTATCCCTACTTAGCCTTCATGATAAAATTCTCCGTGCGTGTGAAGCATGGATTTTGGCGTTATGAATAACAACCTGCCACAATATCGAATATGTAGGCTTTTGTTCTTTTAATCGGTGAAAGAACTGACCGACAACGCGTGTTAGGCGCTGACTTATCCCTACTTAGGCTTCAGGATAAAATTCCCCAGACTTGAATTCTGGTGTTTTTTCAATTGGTGAAAGACTAAACCGGCAATACGTGTTAGGCGTTGACTTATCCCTACTTAGGCTTCGGGATAAAATTCCCTGTGCATGAAAGACACGGATTATAGAGTTGAAGGATGGTGTCTTCTCTTGGGGCAAAGACGAACCCAAAATGGGAGAGGAAGAATTTTATATTCTATCTCCTGAAATCGAAGAGCTATCTCCAGTTGCCAAAGAAAACTCAAAGTGTGATCTCCACTTCTAGAATCCAGGAATGTGAAACTAAGAGTAGGATCTCCACTCTGAGAATCGAAAAGATTCAGATAATCCTAACTGTCGGAAAGTTTGATTACCGAACTAAAGGTGGGTTTCTCGTTTATCGAGAGTGCATTGGGGTTTTGGCCTTGACTGTAGAAAGGTTTGACCAAGCGGGAGTTTGAGGACCCTAACTGTAGGAAGGTTTGATCACTCGATTTGAAAGTGGACCTCTCGTTCATTGGAGGAATCGAGAGGGGATTTTGGTTTTGACCCTAACTGTAGGAAAGTTTGACCGAGTAGGAGTTTGAGACGATCTTGACTGTAGGAAGGTTTGATCACTCGATTTGTGGGCCTCTCGTTCATTGGAGGAATCGAGAGGGTATTTTGGTTGTGACCCTAACTGTAGGAAGGTTTGACCAGGTAGACAGTGGGAGTGAGAGTACAAATCATAGTGAGAGTGTTGACTTGTATAAATCACTCAGAGGGGGTTCCTAGTGTTAAGGGGCTGTTTGGTTGTTGTTGGTAAAGTTGTGTATTTATGACACAACTTGGAAAGTTGTTGTCCACCTCATCATTTTCACTTTTATACTTTTCTTTGTTTGTTTTTGATTCCATTGGAATTATAAAACACTTGTTTGGTTTGCAAAATAAAACTTTAATTGTTTGTTTGGAAAGTGTAAAAAGTGGTCCCTACTCAAGTGATCATATTGGTTGGAATTACTTTTTCCTGATTTTAATGTCAGCTTTCTCCTAAAATCATGTCTTTTTTATGAAATCACTTTACAAGCCACATCAGCATATGAAACCACTTTACACTATTTTCACAATTACAAACAAACAATTGAAAGTGATGAAAGCTGACATTGGGACCCACTTTTTTATACTTTCCATCATTTTACATGGTAAACACATACAACCAAACGGGCCCTAAGTGACAAATACTTAACACAGAAGGGTTTGACAATCGTCAATGATTAGGACATTAAAATTTCGAGTAGCATGTTCAGATTCTAACAATGGGAGTGTTGAGTGCACAGATACATCGAAATTTTGAGTGGATTTAACCGAAAGGAATTTTGGTAGTCCCACAATCAATTAGTCTGATCGGTAGGGGATTTTATGGTGGAAGACTGTGAGTCATCAACAGAAGAGTGTTCAAAAATCACAGTGGGGGTTTAGTATTTATCACTTTGTTTGTAATGATTAGGTTATCCCTAAAAAAATTACATGTAGCATTCTTCCGGGAACTTTCCGTTACATGAATCATCCACCCCAGCATCCTTGGTGGAACTGGGTCTGACTTTATACTCAGTTACATGACCTGGTTATCCTTAAGAATATTAGCGTAACATTCTCCAGGAACTTCCCATCAAAAGTAGGAAACAGTTTAGATTCATGTGCCTATTGGAGTATTAAGAAGCAATTTATACTCGTATACTTGTCGGAGTGTCACCATTCTCATTTGGCTTATCCGAGCGTTATGACGCCGGCTTCAATCAAGGTTTGGATACTATTCTTGAGAGAAAAGCAATCCTTAGTAGAATGAAGGACCCTCCTATGGTACGCACAGTACTTTGGATCCGCCGTGTTGTCAGCTTCCTCCTGATTTGTGATAGGTGGTAGCTTGATCTTGTTATTTTCAATGAGGGATTCGAAGATGGCCGGAACGTCTTCGTCCTTGAAGGAGTACTCTTTTTGGAGTCTCGAACCCGAAGTCTTCTGCTGTCTTCGGGGTTGCTGTTGCGACGTCTGGTTAGCGTAACAGCTGCTACAGGTGCTTTCCCATTACCACGGGAGGTGAAATTTGATTTCAGAGGGTTAGCCGGCGGTTGACTTCTTTCGGCTTTCTTCCTTCTGAGGAAGCGTTCGGCCTGCTCTCCGCGCACCTTCAACTCTTTCCAGTTGTTGGACGGTGCTACTCCCATAACTTCCAACACGTCCAAGGAGAGGTTGTTGTGACAGGTTTGAAGGATAAAGTCCTGTGTGATCGGATCTCGATAGTTCATTGCCTTATTCCGGAAGCGTTTGACGAAGTCATCGACCGTTTCATCGTCTTCTTGCTTCTCATCAAAGAGTGTCCTGATTGACACTTCAACATCATCATCAAAGAAATGAGTGAGGAATAGGTTCTGTAGGTCGTCTCAGCTGGTGATTCTTCCAGACTTGAGACGGCGGTACCAATCGAAGGCGGGCCCGTGAAGGGTGCCAACGAATGATCGAACCATCAAGGCTTTATTGCCAGAGATCATACCCAAGTGGGACTTGAAGTAGATCAGATGTTGAGTGGGCGAACCCTTTCCATCAAACTGCGTGAAGTTAATCAGGTTGAATTTCGCCGGGTATGCTATTGAATCCCACTCTCTTGGATAGGGACATGGAATGCCGGTCCTTTTACCTCTCGAGCAGACATTAGAACGTTGATTTTGCTCTCGAGATCTTTTATTTTCTCATCGTCGCTTGTATCGGGCTCTGGACAATTCTTAAGAGGAATAACGCGGCCACCTCCGACATTGTCATCTTCGGTGGAACCACCCCCAGCGTTGTTATCTTTAGTGGGGCCACCCCCAGCGTTTTAGTCAATGGGAGGGGTTATCAGCATTGAGACGTTCATCCACATATGAATCGCTATCTGCCTCGTTAGCAACGTTGCAACGGCTGGATTCACCAAGTTGATTTGACAAAGCTCGGATTTGTTGGTCATGTTCTTCCCTCATCCGTTGCATAGCCATTTTTATTTCGAACTTGAAGTTCTCTTTTTGCTTGGCCAATGCATCCTCAACCATTTTGGCTACTTCCTCGGTGTTAATCATAAACACATCCCGGGATTCTCCTGGATTGGATACCATTTTGTCAGAAGTGACTGCAGAGTTGACATCTAATGCTTCGTTATCTGAGGATAATCCCCTTTGCATTCACTGATAATCTCTTTGTCTAATTGTTCCCGATCGCAACCGGGTTAGACGATGAGATATGAGTGGATCAGAACTAGAAGGTCGAGTCGACTTTCCCCTCCCAGCCATATTAACTGTGACTGTGGATTGTTCAGGTCCGACCGCTGTCAGCTGGAGTCGAGACATCAGTAGAGCTATTCCTGAATTAACTTTTCTTCCTAGAGAAAAATCGGGGCTAGAACCACTTGAAACAATCGGGGACTTTCCCTTACTGACCATATTGATGGTAATTTCTAGGAATTCGTCATCTCGAACAGCCGATCGTTTCTTGCAGAAACGCTTTGGTTTGAACTTGATCGTTCTGTTGGAGATCCTCTTGAATACCAAAACCCTCTGCGGAGCGGTCTTGGGATAGCTACACGCTGATAAGACTGCCCTGATAATCTTAGCGCACGGGCAGTGAGACTCCGATTCTCGGGTACATCTCTTCCGAGACTTGTTCATACCCCCAGCCTGATAGTACAACTCGTCGGTCAGATGATCGGAGCAACCTATCGTGTGTTGGCACGACTCCCCTGGTATAACGTTGTCATCGTCAGATGAATACGTTTCTATCAGGGGGTTTGCTGCATTATTAGTGTTCTCAAGAGTCACGTGTTTAGAACCATGCTTTTGGGAGCGCAGGATCTCAACGGGCTCCTGGTCTTGAATACATACCCCCAGGCGGGTGCAAACTGGAGTTTTTCCTTTATGAGATGGCTTGAAATTATTGCGAGGGCATGCGCGACCCCTAGCTCGACGAGTCGCTCGGGGTACAGTCACCGGACCCCAAGAGTTATTCAATCAGAAATTTGCCTTAATCTTTGCATAAAGGACCCAGGCGATCCGCTATCCTCATCTTAGAATGGGACAAGTCCATGCTGTCGCAGGGCTCTACCGGAGATGTGGGGCCCGAAGTGATCAACGAAAACGGTGCAGAACATCTTCTGTCTTGACTCTGACGCGGGTCAGACTTGGGAGACCCGTGAATTGGAGGATCGGATCCGGGTGACCCGCGGACAGGAGGGTCAGATTTGGGTAACCTACGAACTTGGGGGTCAGATTTGAGTGACCCGCGAAGTGGCAGGTCGGATCCAAGTGACCCGCGATTTGGAGGGTCGGATCCAAGTGACCTGCGACTTGGAGGGTCGGATCTAAGTGATCCGCAATTTGGAGGGTCGGATCCAAGTGACCCACGACTTAGAGGGTCAGATCCAAGTGACCCGTTCTTCTCAATTTTTTCGGCCTTCGTCTTGGACTTTGGCCTCCATACTTTGTGCAGTCTTTGTGGCTTCTTTTCCACTTCTTTTCTCTGCAACCTTTTGGCCTCTTGTGCAAGAATTCGCGCGTGCACAAGCAGTGCATGGCACTTTTTGATCCGCTCTTCAAGAGTTGAACGGGTCCTTTTGACTTGTACCCATTAACTTGTTGGTGATTTGGAAGAGAGGGCATTTGTTCGCTGTTGGGGCGCTTGGCATTGTCTAATTTTCAGATCCGCCTCGTAACGAATCCCGTCAATTGACTCCAAAGCCCTAACGAGTTGGCACGCAAGGCGCTGGCACTGTCTTTGGCGAGGTCTCTTCAATAAAGTGAGCACGCCTTCGGTATTAAACTCCTTGATTGAGGAGGAGTTCAGATATGCAGATCCGGACTTATTGGAGGCCGGAAGGGTGTTCCAAGGTTCAGCTACCGTAGCAACGGGGGTGTTGATATTCCTTCACTTGCGAGAGGCAGAGGATCTGGAGGAGGAGGATGATAGATACTCCTAGAACTTCACTTGGTCAAACTCGTATTCGACCACTTTTTCAACCGGGATGCAGATCTGAGGTTACGACACGACAGCTCCGGCAACGAAGCTGTTGGCTCTCACTGTGGTCGCCAGTTTGTTTGCGTCGAAAGTCGATGTATTCATTGCAGTATTCATTACAACTTTAGTCGTTACAATGAAAACAAAAAATAGTCTTTTTATAAGACTTTTACACAATCAACACAATAAAAATTACAACTCTCGTTAAAACAAACGCAGGGAGATTGTTTATCGGTCTTCTGCTTGTGTGAGATATTTGCCTATGCTGGGGATGTCAATATCCGTAGACCACCTCAGATCTGGATCCGGTTGATGGAAAATTCGGTAGAGCTTCACCTTCATCGAGGAAGTGTTTGATTAAAGCGCTGAAATCGACCAAGCGAAATCAGTAGCTCTTCTCGAGATTAAGACTAAGCCTAATATCAAGGAACAGTGGAATCGGGCTTCAGATCCTTCAAATAGCTCCTTCTTTATGCCGGAGTTCGCCGGGATCTCGCTAACCCTCATTGAAATTCGTGGCTCTTGGCTCTGGAGTTCGACAACACCTCCTCGTCTTAATAATCAATCCCCCCACTGAAATGAGCGCCTAGGCCTGTATTTATAGGCTTCGGTTGGGGAGTTTTTAGATAAAAATGAATGATTCGTCCTTATCTTTGGTTAATAATCGATTAACAACGTTTGGGGATGATATAAGATCAGTTTGGATGCTCAGGAACGAACAAATCCCGAGAAAAACCGTCAAAAAAAACGAACATGGGTCAAAACTACGCAAAACACACTGCTGACCCGTGGGGGGCGCGTGTCGGCTCGGTTCGACCTACGCCGCCGCGGATCAGACTTGGCTGACCCGCACGTGCGCGGGTCGGCTCGGTCCGACCCGCGCGGCCGCGGGTCGGTCTTGGCCGACCCGCGCGAGCGTGGGTCGGCGCGGTTCGACCCACGCGGATGTTGGGTTTTGGCATATTCGCTGAGTCCTTTGGTGCTTTCTAGTTTTTTCGGGACTTGTATTCTCCACCGTTTTACGTAATTGATCGTCTTGTAGACTTGTACGCTCCGTGCGAGTTGACCAACACGCGCGAGTTGACCGATATGCGCGATTTGACCGATGCGCGCGAGTTGATTGTTGGACACGTGTTGATTGATGCGCGCGAGCTGATTGACGTGTGCAAGCGGATTGACTTGACGTGCGCGAGCCGATCGACGCACGCAAGCGGATTCACTTGATGCACGTGGGCTGACTAACGCACTCGGACTGATTGTCGAGGGTGCGAGCTGATCGTTAGGCGCGCATTGATTGACGTGTGCGCGTTGACCGACGAGCATGTGTTGACCGACGCGCGCGAGCTGATTGTTAAGCACGTAGGCAACTTGGTTCGCCGTTTTGCTTCAGGCACTTGTCTGCGTTAGATAATCCTCTTAGACTCGGATAACGACGTTCACCCTCTTCTCTCCGTCTCGAGTTGTGTGCGGACACCCATAGGCATTTTTAGACGCCTACATTGACTGAAATAAAATAGAAACTATTTTTGAATTGTAAGCACTTTCTTCAGCTGACTGATCGGTCGACTGATTTCATAATAATAGGTTTTCAGCCTGACTGAAACAGAAAATATGATTTTTAAACTGCTTTTAAAAATAGCAAACAAATTTAGAAAAATATAAAACTTTGGAAAATAATTGTAGACATGATAATACGCATGCTACAAAAACTGGTTTTCAAAAATCACCTCCCAAATAAGAAATCTCTTCATTTTACAAAAATAGTCTAAAACATAAAAATGTGAACATACTTGTTTTGACATTTTGACTACATCATGTTTTAAAACTTCATAAACTGATTTTATAAACTTAATAGAAGATGTATATTATGATTGTTAAGTCTTTAAACTAGAATACACTTTTTTCACATATAATCATGAAAAATATATATATGTATATGTGTTGTTCATTTTCATGTATATGTGGCAAAACACATTGTTTATCAAAACCAAACATGATAACTATGAAACATGTATGTCTGTATATAAATAAGTATTTGTTTCATATTTAAACTTGAAAACCATAAAACCAAAACTTGTGTATATAAACTTGTATATATATA
>BQKN01000879.1:19480-40792 GCA_022839385.1 Asparagus kiusianus
ATTCTGCTCTATGATAAAATATTCTAGACCCTCAAGTAATTTACATATGGAAACCTCAAAAACACCTTCAATAGTAATTCACACAGGAAAACCTCAAGAAACACTAGCTACAATGCTACGTTACCCGGGTACTTCTATAATGAAGCTGTTCCCACACCAGACACATCTGACACTTTCCCGTACCCAAACTTCATGGACACTTTTGAATATATATATGCATTTATTACAACATGTACTCACTTATACGATATATGTGTTAACTTAAAACACTAGTCAAACACTTCTTGGGCATATAGCTTACACTTCTTGGACATATAGCTTACACTTCACATCAGTTTCTAGAACCAGTTAGATATGTGTCGGGTTCGTTTCAATTCATACCCAAGTTCAAAACTATATAGTTAAAGGGTTGTTTGGATGTCTAGTTAAAGAAAAGAGTAGTTTCCAATTTATGATAATCAATATGATAAAAGAAACTTTAAAATGTGATCGGAATTTTAATTCTAATGACAAATGAAGCGGGAAAAACATGATCTCATCTACATTATTAATTCAACATATAGTTATGTCCCCGTAGCCTACATTTTATAGTTTTGTCATGTCCCGTACCCGTACCCAAGCCCGTACCAGTACCTATTTCCATGCAACTTAGGCTACATGACATATGATATATCCATAGCACATGATCATGGTTAATCTATTCTTAGTTTTTTCTTGAACCGTCCTTTCTTTTCCAGTGCTTGATATAATGTCATAATTTTAGTTTAATTTCTTGGGAGAAGGTTTTTGTTATTAAAAGGTGGAAAAGACATGCTTATTAAGAGATACAAGGAAAGAAAACATCGATATTCTTAAAGGTCTGTGTTGTGCGGTAAAATCCAACCCTTTCTTCATGATGACTCATGCAAAGTGAATAAATTGTTGAGCAACCACTTTATGAGTTAGAACTTAGGATTGTAATAGCAGATAAATTGAGAGAACAACCAATAGGTGTAGAAGTGAAGGCATAAGACTAGACAAAAGACCTGACTGAATTAATGCAGTCTGGTTTCATCCACACTTCCAACTTTCAATGAGATCGAGTTCTCATTTTATATTATTAATTGTCATACAAGTTAGAAAATCTAACAGTTACATAATTAAAATGGTGAAGATGCACTTCTCAATTAGACAAGTGAAATTTAAGTCAGAAAGTGCATTCGCATGTCCATCTGGAGCCAAATTTGAATGGATGTACAACCTAAATTTACTTAAATATCCTTCTCACCTTTGGGATGCATATGCACTGAATAAACAACAGAAATTGTTGCTGGAAGCCTGGAACAGCCAAGTGGCAAGTTTAACAGTTGGTGCACTCAACCCCAACCATTATGACATATTTATTATACAAATACAAAAGACCAAAAAGTTCTACAAAATCTAAAATTTCTAACTAACTCTTTAAATTCCAAAAACTTTTCAAACCTTTTTTGTAAGTACAATAATTAAAAAAAAAGACTTAAACCCCATAACATATTAAAAAATTTAAGTTGTATCATCTAAAAATAAAATTTAAAATTTCTCAAAAATGCACTAAGGAATTTTTAAAAGGAAAAACAAATAAATATTTAAAAAATTCAAATTTTTTTTGAAGAAAATTAGAAGCAGTGATTAAAAAAATAAAGATGACAAAAGGCTCCAAAAGTTATCAAAAGAATCTAAATTTCAAAATAAAATCAAGAAACCCAAAAAGCTCTATTTTCCAAAAAATTAAGGAACATTATTTTTAGAAAATTATAAAAAAGAAACAAAAAATAAAGCATAAAATTCCTAAGTTTAATACTATTCTTTTAATCTATTTTTTATTTTAAAATAATAAGATTACATAGCTAAATGAACTTTGTTAATATAATTACATAGTTTATTTATTACACTTCGATGAAAAGGAATTTGCAACTATTGTTCTAAATTTAAAGAACTTTATACAGACTTTTCAAATTTATTAAAAGTGAAGACATGTTTCACATGAGAAGTTGCAAGTTGAACAAAACAACTGGAAGTTGTAAATTGTAAAATTAACTGCTGCAACTGTGGTTGAAAGTTGCAATGACACAATTGCATGCAAGTGGCAGATATATTACAAGTATAGTTGCAAGCTATCAAACAACACCACCTAAGTAAATTCAGAATTCCACTCTGTAATAAAATATTCTAGACCCTCTAAGTATTACATTGGAAAACCACAAAAATACCCTCAGTAGTAATTTACATAGGCAAATCTCGAAAAACGCCAGCTACATGACATATGATATATTAATAGCACAGGATCATACTTAATTTATACTTAGTTTCCCCTTGAACAGTCCTTTTTCCATGCTTGTGAAAATCCACACAAATACTTCACAGTAGATAATTGAAATTCCTAAATAGCATTATAAGTGCAACAACAGATTAACTAGTTAACACTAAACCAAAAAGACACTACAGCTTGTTCTCATTAAATCACACTGGGTAGATATTCAGAGAAAGGAAGCTCCTCCAATTATCACTGATTTTCACAGAAATGAAATAAAGGTTTGACATAATCAAAATTGTTAACGGCCTACAATGATAAACAAAAGACTGTATAATTTGTATAGATGCCAACGAAAAATAATAAAGGAACACATGATACATATTTGCTTACAAGGTTATATCAGGAAAAATATTTGCATACAAATAAAAGAAATCATAACTCACAATGAAATTGAAACACTAACTTTGCCTCTGTTTTTCCATGAGTGGCGGTCGTCGGAGGTCCAGCTGATATTGCAATAGGCATGGCATCAAGGATACCGTCAGAAATATCCCTAACAACACTGCTAGGAACCATTCGAGTGTTATTACTTTTAGGGGTCTGTCTGTTCTTTCTCACGGTCACTGTAGCTCTTTCCCGTGGTCCCCGGCCACTTGATATCACACGGATGTTTCGCCATTTGTCCTGTAGAAATTCAGAAATGCTAAGAAACCCTATTCGTAATAACAAGAGGAGATAATAATTTTAAATAAACTAGTCCTATACATCCATTGAGACACCTTAAGATCTACATTCGACCGTGAATATAATATTTGGCCAAATTCTGGATCTTTCAGGATAGTGCTCCATTTTCCAGTCCCATGTTTTGCAATCCCAGCTCTGAGTGCTGATTCCTCTTCGGCGGTCCATCTTTGCTTGGGATTACCCATCCAACAAAAGCCTCTGGACCCCTTCTAGAGGAACCTATAGACATAAACCCAACAACCTGCATTGGAGAAATTAACAAACAAAAAGAAAATGAAAAAAAAATCAAATCAATTCAAACATTACCAGAATCCAATGCTGAAAAAAGGTGTTAAAATTCTCTAAAATCTTATAACTTCCGCGATTGTCCACTAACAAGTAAAGCAAAATAGAGACTTTTCCAGTAGTATAAATTTCCAAAAAACTGCCTTTCAAATTGCTACAAATGCATAAATGCATCCGCAAAGGGGAAGTACAGCAACGAGCACAAATTACAAATTATCACAGTTTAGGGCAATAAATTTTGCAGGATTAGGAAACCTATCATAAATTAAGAGTACAAGCATAATAATAATAATTCCGACAGGAACATGAAAAACCCTAGTCATCAAAATAATAATAATAATAATAGTAATGTAAGGTCCTAATTTCGAAATGCTCGACGGATTCCAAACTATTGCTAACAAATTGCACGAAACGCTAGCAGGTAAACCCTAGAGCGACCTTAATTGATTAAAAAAAAGGCAATAATTCAGAGAAACCAAAAAAGGAACACCAAAACCCTAATTTACGAGCATAAATAAGAATAACAAAACCCCTAAATCTCCAAACGAAGAATTGCAAGAAATTGCGTGAAACCATAAGAAGTAAGCCCTAAATTAATTAATCCGGGAAAAAAACAACATAATTTAGAGAAATTTGATTTGAAGTGGGAAAAGAGAGTACCTTGGCCTGCTGTGACCGTTGATCGATTTCGCGCAGAGAAACGGGAAGACAAATGGGATGTTTTATATCGGGCCACTGAATGGGCTCAGCCCAACTAAATATCTTATCTTAAGCCCAGCCCAGGTGGAGTTTAATGAGCCAAGCCCAGGAGAAAGGGTTATTTGACGATAATACCCGCATATCTCTCGTATTTCCAGATTTGCGGATTGGGATCATCTACTCATCAATAGTGGCTCCTAATATTTGCTAATACATCTCTACATTTCATTTTGTGGGACCATCTTTCATTTTGTGTTTATCCACTAAATAAAAGGTGGAGATGCATTAGTAAATGTTAGGAGCTAGTGTTGATGAGTAGAGGATCCTAATCTCAGATTTGCCACCCAAGTCCAAGAGGTAGTAATTTACTCCTACATTCTCCCAATTTTTATCTTTTTAGGAGTTTTACTAGTGAAATCAAAAATAATTTTCTTTTTCTGAGGGTAAAAGAGTATTTATTAAAAAAAATTACTCATGGGGGTTGGTCACCTAGAACTTAAAATTAGAACTAGGATAATCTATGAGATTAAAATTTAAGGTGTTAGTCACATAGAACTAAAACTAGAACAAAATTTTACAGTGTTAGTCAAGTAAAACTCTAACAAAACTAGAATTGAGATAATAGTACAAAATTATCCCACTTTTTTTATTTTTCTATACAAAAATGAGAGTGATAGTCTCTCAAATTATTCCAAGTTTTAGCTTGGAACTAGGTGGTAAAAAACTAGAACTTATATTTATTTTGTTATTTTTTATTTTTTATATTTCTTTACTTCTTTCCTATTATGGTTATCACCATCATTAGACCATCATTAGAATAATAATTGTTAATATCTTATAGTCTAACCAAAAGTTATTTAATAGTGAAGAACATTCTTGAAGCAATTATCAATCAATAATAGTAAGTTTAAAATAGTTAAATAATATTTATATCTTCAAAATGCATAAATATATATTTCATGATTATAAAAATTTATCCTACGTTATTTTATCAAAATATCCCGCTTCACAAAATTATTCCTATTTATCCCACTAAAATATCCCACTAGCGAAAAATTATTCTATTTTAACAATTATCCCACTTTGCATGAAAATGTCCCAATTGACTAACACCCCCTCGGGGTTCTGTCCATGGCAATGGAACTACAAGCTTCTGTAATTAACCCAATATTTTTTCGGAAAACTACCTCTAGCTTGGAAGGTTTTGACAAAATTACTGAAAACCATCCTAGATAAAACGAGCATGAATTATTTTCACTAGTCTATGGTAAATTAACGACGGTAATTAGGATAAACTTAGACCCTTAATCTTCAGCAATAACCTTTGCTCTTCTCATATAAGCCCCGTAACATGGTCATAGTAATTTCCAAAGGCTCATGAAATTCTAGTTTTCTTTGATAAAAATTTGCATGATATATTTGTGCAGTTTGAGACACATCATACTAAATTTTGTCATGCCCTTTCTTCTACAGACATAGATCCAGAGACCAAACAACATAAATATTCACTTACCTGTACATAATTCATGAGTTCTTGTTGAAGTCTATAATTCACCTCAAATAATTCTTGAAATGAGCATAAGCAAATCAAAATGAAATCAATTAATTAGATATAAACAATACAAAAGCTTTTCTCGTACAACACATTCCTATAAGGGGCTATTTGGTTGGGCCAATATTATAGGAAAACTGCAATTTTGGAACAAAAAGCAGCTTTTAGGACTTTTTTGGATTCAAAAAACTGCGTTTGTTTCCCAAATTTTTAAGAAAAGGTTTGCCAAAAACTTGACAAACAGTTTTATTTTTTGGACACACCATTTTCGGTCTTTTTGAGTGGAATTGTGCTGGAAATCTGACACCCGCTTCCAGGTCAGCGACTTTCCTTTTCTCTTCACGTGAAGAGCCCTGACCCGTACTCGATATCCTCACCGCCTCATCTTCTCGTTGCCTCTTCTCTTCTACCTTTCCCTCCTCCGTTTCGCACTGATTCAATAGAAAAATCAAGGAGCCTCCGCAACAATTGGCAGCAAATCGATCTAGAATGGTCGATTAAAACCTTGATTATCTCCTCGATGAAGCGTAGCCCTTGATTTCAAAAAGAATTTTCTGATGTTGGGGTTTTACAAGTCTTTTATTTTCTGATGATGGGGGTTTTCATAGTGCATGTCGCCTTCGTTAATGGAGACGATCTTCTCTGATTCGGGTGTAGTCGAAACTCCTCTCTGATCTGAACTTCAGATCTGACGCCTTGATCTCTGGTTTAGGGGTTCAAGTTCCTCCTTTGATCATCTGGGTCTACTCCACACCAACGATAAGGTACAGCCTTCACTGCATTTCTAATTTTTTTATTTTTATATGATTTTTATAAATTATCACTATTTGCTTACTAATTGTAGGCCTCTTTTAGATAAGTCCGAGTTTTAGAATTGTCAGAAAAACTGAGTAAATTTATGGCAAAGTTTAGGGTATATTTTTACTGATTTTTTTAAATATACGCCAAATTAGGGTTTACTCCCCATAATTTTTGTAATAGTCAATTTTGTTTTCTATGTTTACCCTTTTAGATGTTTATCTTTACTTGCTGATGTCTTCTGTGTATATGTAGGCTAGCTCAAAATATTGGAACAGTATGATTTTATTTAAAATATGAGACCGTGGTTGATAATAAGAAATTATGTTGTAGTTATATAATTTTACTATACTGAATATCCGCTAAAAGTTTTAGAATTAAAAATTCGATTCAGTTCATTTGTCTATGTATAAGAATGTACTTTGCACTCATTATAGATGGAAGATATTGATGACGAAGTGTTAATGAGGATATCGAGTAATGCTACTATGTCCGCCATCGTGACTGTGTTGACATGTGCAATGAGAATGCGTTGTAGAAGAAAATTTATCACCTATCACCATAGGGAGGGGAAAAAACAGAAAATAGTCTAGGAATGCCCACATATGCCGCGTATTTGCTGGCTATAGTCATAGTTGTAGAGACTATGTTAGAATGAGGCCGCATGCATTTGAAAATCTTGTCAGAATAATGAGAGGGACGGGCCTACTACAGGATTCACGTGATGTTAAAGTTGAACAATAATTGCTCATGTTTCTTAATATATTAGGACATAAAACAAAAAATAGAATAGTAAGATCACATTTCATAAGATCAGGAGAAACAATTTCTAGATATTTTAACAAATGCCTAGAAGCAGTTGGTTGTATACTGGGGCGGTTCTTGAAGCAAGCACCAAAGAAATTGGCGCCAGAGATTACAAGCAATCCTTTGTACTATCCTTATTTCAAGGTAATGCACTCATGAACATACCATGATCTACAGAAGTTAAATTGTTATCCTATTAAATAATAGTAAATTTCTAACATTATATAGGATTGCATTGGCATGATAGACGGGACCTACATTGACGCTATGCTTCCCGCTAGCCTTGTGGCCCGCATGTATCCTACTACAGGATTCATGTGATGTTAAAGTTGTAGAACAATTGCTCATGTTTCTTAATGTATTAGGACATAAAACAAAAAATAGAATAGTAAGATCACTTTATAACTCCATATCAAACACAAGTTATGGATTCCTGGTTGATCCAAATTTTTTTTGGATATGGTTATTTGGGAGGGAATCCATTTCCATTATTTTATGGAAATGAACCAAACAGCCCTTAAGTATCAACCTACCATTTACTTGTAAAATGTAATAATTTTTTTCTTCCTGCAGAGTACATCTATTAATTGCGACTGAAAGATGATAACAAATAAGTCTTAGTGCAACAATAATTGATTCTCACCTTCATCAACCATGCAAAAATCATGAGAGCAGCAAAAATGGTCAATAAAATCCTTCCAGGACATCTTCATAGCATTTGTTTCTAAATAACAGCTTAGTGCAGGAGAAACCCTAGAATTTTGAGCATCTACCTTCTATGCCGCAGTGAATATGCAGATGATTGCCTGGAAGGAAAATGAAGGTCTCAGCTATTCAAAAAAATCGTGATTGAAGGAAAAATACATACACAATCAAAAAAGCTTCTTCTAAAGTTATAGTGAGGTTTGTGGGTTATACTTTATGCTCAAACAGTAATTATGAAATAAAAGACAGCATATGTATTTTCAAAAATGTTTAATGAAAACTACACAAATAAACTTGAGATAGAATTTAATAACACAATGCATGATAATAACCTTTTGAAAAAAATAGAATTGTTGAAGTTTAGGATGATTTAAGGAAAATGAAAATTGGAAGAGCCATTGAACCTAACGATATTTCTATTGAAGTTTGAAATATTTGGGAGATACAAAATAGGATCGTTAATTAAATTCTTCAACAATATTATGGATATTAAAATTAGGGAGGAATAAGGATTAGATGTAGGTCTAAGAGAACTTAGTTAGAATAAATTGAAAAGAGTATCGCTTAATGGAGCAGATAGCCCTCAACAATATGAGTGGAAGAGTAGGATTTGTGTAGCCAACCCAAAAGTTTGGGTACAAGGCTTTGTTGTCATTACTGTAGCAGTTTTGTTAAGGGCATCACTTTGACTAAATTAACTATTAGATCTCTAATTAGACTATGCAGACCTCACAACACTATCAGTTACAACCATATCACTATAACAACCAAGCTTATTAGAATCTATTGTACATGGCCTAACTATCAGTTAAGCTCATTTATCCTTTTAGAAAAAGAGCATCCTTCAACTTATTGCAAGGTGCATTAGTATCTTATACACTCTGATCACAAGATATACAACATCTGACCATTATATTTTACTGCACTTCTATACTCTCGTTATCAATTTTATTTGAATATTTCTGCTAATAATATTTTTATCCTAATTTGTCAGTACTAAAGAATTAATAAGAGTTCAATGAAGAATATCTCGAGCCCAAAAATTTCTAATGAAGCCTAAAATGCGCAAGGCCAAAGCCCATAACCAAGTCTAGAAGCAAAATCTCAGCACTCATCACTTTCTTGGTCAGTGATTATCAATAACTTGGCCTCTAATTGAGCATCAAATCAAATCTAGAAAGAAACCAAGTCAAATTAGTGCTCAGGATGGTCAACCATAAAGAAAAAGTATTATGTCCCAATTCGGAAAAAAGAATTTTAGTATATGAATATCGCCTATTTAGATGAGCAGAGTCATTCAAATTGGCAGATTCAAAAAATTTCATCAGCAACAGCAGGTATAAATCCAAATTTAATTATTTGAAGGACAAGCTAAATCCTAAGAAACCTAAAAGCATTCAAGAGAAGTCTAAGAGTCTTAAATGAGATAAATGAAGCCCCACAAAGCACATCTCTCAAGTATTGAATCAAGGATATGGATTATTTTGAGAGATCCTATGATTAATGAAGGTCACTTGAAGCCTAAACCAAATCCTACGATTGATAGGGTTACTTGAGGGCCAAGCCAAATCTAAAGTTTGTGAGAGATTCTTGTTATCTATAAATAGAGGGTAGAATGAGGGTAAGAAAGTGTGAAATTTTTTATAAAACCCTATTTGAAGAGGAGAGTTATTCTTAATTAAGAAGACCTTCCAAAAATTGTAAACCTTTTATGCGTAATAAATATAAAATTTCTCTTTCTTTTTAATTTTTTTTCTTCTTCTTTAATGATGAAGATGATATTTGCAATTATAAGGGGCCAACACCATACAATATAAGTTTTTTTTTCTTTTTTCTTTTCTTAATTTAGAAATATATATTTTAGGATTTTTTTTCTTTTTTTTTTCATGTTTGGTACGTTAGATTTATTTCATGCTTGTAGTGTAATTTTTTTTCATTATCTATAAGGTAGATTTATTTTCTTGCTCTTTATTACTTTAATTTTTTATTTATCTCTTTCATTCCTTATAGTTTAGATTTACTTTTTATTCTTTTGTTTATTTGTGTAGATTTTATTTTTTTTATTTTTATTTTGCAAAATGAGTAGCTAATTCTTATAGAAAATCTCGAATTATATGAAACTAGTTTGATTCTTTTATGTTAATGTATTGCTCTCTTTATGCTTAAATTGATCATGTTTAGGATAAACAACTAGAAAAATAATTGGTAGGAAAAAAGTTTGATAATTTATGCTTATCTTGAGTGGTTTGATATATTATGCTTATTCATTTTTAAGATTATCATCCAGTTGCTTGTTCTTTTCATGAATGAAATTTTTAGATGATAATTTAATCTATTATACTTTCTTTAAGTGATTTAATAATCTATACTTAGTAAATCTAAATTAAAATATGATAAAAAAAAGAGTAATTCATAAATCCTAATTGAAATAAATTAGTAGATCCAATTCTAGATTTCTACATTTTCTACTTATTTTTTCTTAATCTTTCTTGATTTTATTTTCCTCTCTCTCTCTCCCTCCCTCCCTCCCTCCCCCCTCTCTCTCTCTCTCTCTCTCTCTCTCTCTCTCTCTCTCTCTTCTTGATTTTATTTTGTTGATTTTTCTCATCTTGCTAATTCCTTCTCTTTTCTTATTTCTATTTTTAATTTTCTTTTTTAGTTTCCTCTTTATTTTATTTTTTTCCTCCTCCTCTCTTTCTTCCCTCTTATTTAAGTTTTTTTTGTAACAATTCCCTCTCTACATCTCTACATATTTTATTAAATCATTTTTGTCCGTACTTTTTTGTAACAATTCCCTCATATTTAATTTTTTCTATTTTAGTTCTTTAATTTGTGTGCTTTCTTACGAAAGACTAAACTAGAAGAAGAAGACTGAAGATTGAAGAAGAAGATTTGATTGAAAAGATAAGTTATCTTTCTAGTATTTTTTTATTCTACCTTTTAGTTAGACTTTTCACATTAGAGACAAATTACAAAATAATTAAAAATTTTCTCTTGTTGACCCTAATAAAATTCACCTTCCACTTGAATAACTATTAACAAGATAATAAATTCAAACTAGAGCTCTATTTTTCACATTTGTTTGATTGTTGACCCTAATTTAAAAAAAAATTCTTTTTTGCATTATTTTGTAGTTATTTTTAATTCTTAGGGTTGCATTGCATATAGTTAGTATAAATTCGCCAAAGTGATTTGAAGAGTTTGATTTGAGCACTCACTTGAAAATAATTTTAAGTAAAAATAAACCCCTAATCAAGATAAGATGAGAGATTTTATCATCCTTTTCTTAGCTTGTATATAATTAATTTCTCAATACACAAACCTATATATTCTAAACCTCATTAAACATTGACACCTAAGGACTCGAGCTCATTAAGGAACAAGAAATCCTTAAGTGAGCCAGTTTAAGTTTACTTGCATCTATTGGTTTCTAAGACAAGGTTTAGGTGTTGCATAAAGTGCTCTGCAAAGAAATATGTATTTAATTGATCATTGACCTCCCTCTAGTATTATCCTTACGTGGCTAATTAACTAAGTAAACTTTAATCTTCTCACTCAATGAGTTTTTAGTTAGGAGCTAACGTAGTTGAGTTTAGGCTTAATCCTAGAATTAAGCATGATTGTTTTGAGTGGTTGCTCTTAATTTATTTAGTTATATTTTTTATCCTTCTTCCTTTATCTCACTAATCTTTTGAGTCTTTTAAATTTTCTTTTAAAAATAATTATACATAAAAATTTAATTAACTTTTCTTTATCTTAGATCTTTTTCCTACTTTCCTTTTTAGTTATAAAAAAAATTCCAAAAAGAATTTATTTTAGTGTATGCAAGTTTGGATTAAGAATAATACCAATCCCTTACTCTGTGTTAAACCAATTTTAAAACTAAAAAAATGGTAAATCTTGATCAATCCGACCTTCAGGATATGTGTTATCTCACTAGGAATGCAATCATATCTTGCATTAGGCTTCCTAATATTAATGGAGCCAATTATGAACTTAGATCTCACTAAAAATATACTTTCAAAGTTCTTAGGAAATGAATTCTAAAATGCATACATTTTTATATCCAAGTTTGAGAAGTTTATCTTATAATTAAGGTTAGAGAGTTATCTAAGAATGCGATTAAGCTCAGATTTATCATATTTGTCTTAAGAATAAAGCCAAGAAAGAGCTAGATAGCTTATCCACAAATTCTATTTCAACCTCAAATGGATTTGCTATTATTTTCTTAATTTTTTTCATAATTTATAAAATGGTAAAGCTTAGAAATAGCATTTAGAATTTTAAATAATCTCAAGAGAGCCATTCCGAAAGTATTTTGATAGGTTTAAGGATCTTCTTATCCAATGTCCTTATCATGCTCTAGAAAAGTGGCAATTATATCAAATTATCTATGAATGATTGGATTATTCTTTAAAGACATCCTTAGAATCTATGTGTCAAGGAGATTTTATAAAGAAAAATGTTGATAAAGCCTAGGAATTTTTAGAGAGTCAGTCTAAAAAATCAATACAGTGAGAACAAGAGTTTCATCAGTTTCCCCAACCAAAACTAGTAGTGTTTTCCTAGAGTCAAACATAGCTTCTTAAGTAAAAATGGCTACAATCTTGTTGTGACGCCCCTGGGTTCACACAAGGCTGCAGTCCAAGGTAAAACCAAGAATGTCAAACCTACCATGCACCACACCGTGCAACAACATGTTTCACCATCACAATTAACATCTATCTAGTAGAGTTAATAACAGGTGTAGATACAAAAGCAAGTAAAAGATAATACACGAAGGACTGATGAAATGATAATGATCAAATAAATATCTCATCATCCAATAAATGGAAATACATAGTCAATGTCTGAATAAATAAACTGGAGTACTCAACAAGTCTTAAATACAAATATCTGACAAGAAGGAAATAAGGCACACAGCCTTTACAACTTCTAGAACAATACTCTCAAATGTCTAACAAAATCTATAGTGGAGCTCCAACATAAGCATAACTAAACAGCTGAACACTAAAGTGTGTCGCCATTAACCTGCGACTCTCCGGGCTCCTGGCTCGTTACCTGAAATGGGGAGGGACAACGAGCGTCAAAGCGCTAGCGAGCAACATCACAACCAACCCCAAGGGAAAATGGCTCGTTGTATAAGAAAATACAGTTAATACATAATAAGTCTCAAATTCATAAATCTTAACTAAAAAGGGATTTTAGTATTTAGAAATTTACAACACGAGCAAAGGTACGTCGAGCGAAATAATCCAAATAAGGAAACCCTCATGTATATACCTTATATCTTAAATTGTAAATCTCTAAATACCAAACCCAAAGTCTAATACAGAAACAATAATAAAGAGAAATGCAACCCATCTCAGAACATAAACTACTGTATTCTGTCATAACCAAATAAGTGCCAAAGGTCCAAAATTTCATAAGTGTCATGTCCTGATTCAGACGAGTGTCATACTCATAACTAAACAAATGGTCAACACATGGTCAAGTGGGTAAATGTCCACACGAGGTCTGAAACGGATTATAGTCCAACACGAGGACTTTAATGGATTATAGTCCAACACAAAGACTTTAATGGATTATAGTCCAACACGAGGACTGAATTTAACATAGTTTTCCCAACACATGGATCAAATAGTGATTATCGATGAGATAAATGAAGAAAATATACATATACAAATTTCACACGCGTCTCGACATATACATTCTAAATTTGGTGCCCTCAGGTCATCTATCATGCTTAGATCTATGGCAACAGTGAACACTAGTATCAGATAGTCGAGGGAATCCATCGGACACATGAAACATTCAGCAAAAACAAATTCTGCACAATACTGTGCGGCGGTCGACCGCACCGGTCGACCGCACACGGAGATGAACTCCACTGTTCAGCGTATCACGGTCGATCGATGCGGTCGACCGCCAAGATGTCGCGGTCGACCGCCCCGGTCGACCGCGTAGAGAGCAGACGTGCTCTGCCCTCGCTGCGCGCCCAGCGGTCGACCGATGCGGTCGACCGCGAGACAGACAGAACCCAGATCTGGGTTTTCTGTCAGCTTCGAAACCTGTCAATTTTTCTCTCTTGAGTTAAGCAGCAACATAGAATATTTAAATTGTCATATAACAGATAAATAAAGAAAGCTTACACATTTAGAAATCATTACCAAGATCCCAAACATAACTAAACATGATCTATGTATAGTTAAAACAAAAAAAAAACAGAAATTTTCTCCTTTTAAAACGTATTCAGATCTAGACCTCTATAATAAAATTCATTGGTGAGCTTTTAAAATAAGGAATACCTGAATCTCATGTTATATGCCATAATGATCTATTAGCTATTCAAAAATACGAATTTGGCTCAATAAAACCAAATAAAAACTCAAGTTTTGACATGAAAACAAAAAGGGGGTGGAGTTGGGCGAGAAGTTACTCGCCTCTGGTGAGAATTGAATCCCTAGATCTGCAGGAGGTTGATCCCCTTCGCTGAAATCGAACAATCCCGCTAAAAATCCTCAAGAACTCCTCCCAAATCACCAAACAAAGAGAAATAAGGTTTTAGGGAAGAGAGGGGGGCTAGGGTTTTGGTTTGAGATCTGAGAGAGGCTCTCTCGGGTACATTAGCTTATATACCAACTCACAAACCCGACCCGAAACCCGTTTGAACCCGAACTCAGAAAACAGCCTGACCGCTGTGCGGTCGACCGATGCGGTCGACCGCCACAGTCGACCACCGCGGTCGACCGCGCAGCCCAAAGAATGTCTGCTGCTCGGAAAATTTACATGCTGGACATATGACTCGATATCTCTCACATGGAAGCACTTGTGGAGGTTCTCAAACACTGTTCATCACAATCCTCTGATATATATATATGATTATCTATCACAACAAAATTATTTACTACTAATAATTCACATATATTCATTATAGAAATTTTGGGGTTTTACATTCTTCCCCCATAAAAGAATTTCGTCCTCGAAATTCGGAATTTATACGAATCTCAAATATGAAGTTCTAGATAACATATAGAGATATTTATACTTAACGATCTAAAATGATAATATTCCCGCTCAAATCCTAATCTAGTGGAACTAGTACATCGGGCGAAAAATCCAAACAAGGAACCCCCATACATATACCATGTGTTCCAAAAGATTAAAAATTAAGCGAAAATATCTTCATTCTAGCGTTAAATGTAAACATAACCAAAGATATAAACATGAAGTAAGATGTATAACATAATAGGAATCAATTTACCTGCTCAACCAAGTGTGAGTAGTCGCGACGCATGTCCTCTTCGCGCTCCCAAGAAATTTCCTCAATGCCTCCTCGGTTCCGCTGAACTTTCACTAAGGGAATCACTTTATTCCTGAGTCTCTTGTCCTCCCTGGCAAGTATACAAACCGGAATCTCAATAGTAGTCAAATCCTCCTGAAGCTCAATCTCTGGTGCATCCAATACTCACTGCTGCTCCTCATCATGCAAGTGTTTCTTGAGCATAGAAACATGAAAAATATTGTGTATACTAGACATCGATGCTGGAAGATCTAGTCTGTATGACACAACTCCAATGCGCTCCAAAATCTAAAATGGTCTAATATATCTCGGCGCAAGCTTCCCTCGCCTCCCGAATCGTTGCACGCCTTTCATAGGTGATACCTTCAGCATAACTGAGTCTCCTACCTGAAACTCCAAGGGCCTTCGCCTCTTATCTGCATAGCTCTTCTGCCGACTCTGAGCGGTTAGAATCCGCTCCCTGATCAATGCTACCTTCTCGGTAGTCTGCCTCACTAGCTCTGGCCCAAGCATCAAGCTGTCCTCTGGCTCTGCTCAACATATCGGCGATCTATAGGGCCTCCCGTACAATGCCTCATATGGAGCCATACCGATCGTCGCCTGATAACTGTTGTTATAAGCGAATTCTACCAATGGAATATGATCCTCCCAACTGCCTTGGAAGTCAATGACACATGCCCGCAACATGTCCTCCAATACCTGATTCACCCTCTCCGTCTGGCCATCCGTCTGGGGGTGGAATACACTGCTATAAGATAGCGTACTGCCAAATGAGTCTTGGAAACTCCTCCAAAAATGTGAAGTGAAAACCGATCCTCGATCCGACACGATCATGTCCGGAACTCCGTGAAGTCGAACTATCTCCCGAATGAAGATCCTCGCATAAGCCTCGGCTGTATAAGTGGTCCTCACCGGAATAAAATATGCTGACTTCGTCAATCGGTCCACTATCACCCAAACAGAATCATTCCCCTTCTTCGACTTTGGCAACCCCACTATAAAGTCCATAGAAATATCTGCCCACTTCCACTCTGGAATGGGTAAAGGCTGAAGTGTCCCTGCCGGTCTCTGACGATCTGCCTTCACCTGCTGACAGGTAAAACATCTAGCTACATACTCTACAATCTCTCTCCGCATACCACTCCACCAGAAACGTCTCTTCAGGTCCTTGTACATCTTGGTAGTCCCTGGATGTACTGTGTACCGAGTACGGTGCGCCTCATCAAATAACTCCCTCTTCAGCTCTGCACTGGTTGGCATAACCAGTCTACCCTTCATCCGCAATCCTCTATCTGCTCCAATGGTCCAGTCCGTCTTAGGCTCTTTGGAGATCTGTTCCTTACAGATTTGAATCCAAGAGTCTTCCAACTGAGCTCTGACAATCCTGTCACTCCAAGATGGCTGCACTGACAAAGCTCCCAAGAATGCACTGGTACCACCAACCTCAGGTCTGAAGTCAAACTGGCTAAGAGTGATAAGATCCCGATGCAGCGAACACCTCAAAGCCGAAACCCGATGTCGACGCTTCCTACTTAAAGCATCTGCCACGATGTTCGCCTTCCCCGGATGATACTGGATCGCGAACTCGTAGTCCTTAATAAACTCAATCCATCTCCTCTGTCTCTGGTTGAGTTCCTTCTGGGAAAAGAGATACTTCAGACTCTGGTGGTCTGTGAACAACTCAAATTGCACTCCATATAGGTAGTGCCTCTATGACTTCAGTGCGAATACCACCGCTGCTAACTCCGAGTCATGAGTGGGATAGTTCTGCTCATGCACCCTCAACTGCCGTGAGATATAGGCTACTACCCTTTGAGTCTGCATCAATACGCCTCCCAAGCCTGCCAATGATGCATCCGTATACACAACGAATGTCCTGTCGCTGCTCGGAATAGTCAGAACCGGCGCTGTAGTCAACTTAACCTTCAAAATATCAAAGGCCTTCTAGCACTCCATGCTCCATATGAACTCTACACCCTTCTTCGTAAGGCGTGTAATCGGCATCGAAATCTTCGAGAAGTCCTGAATGAACTTCTTGTAGTAACCAGCCAAACCCAAAAAGCTACGAATCTCTGTCACCATCTTCGGTGGCTCCCAATCAAGAACTGCTGCGACCTTAGCCGGATCCACTGTTGTACCCTCTCGACTGATAATATGGCTAAGAAATCTAACTTCTGAAAGCCAAAACTCACACTTACTGAACTTAGCATACAACTGGTGATCCTGAAGAGTCTTCAAAGCTACTCGCAGATGCTCCTCGTGTTCTGCCTCTGATCTCGAGTAAATGAGTATATCATCGATGAAAACGATCACAAACTGATCTAAGAAGGGACGGAAAACCCGGTTCATCAAATCCATTAATACCACGGGTGCATTGGTTAACCCAAATGGCATGACCAAGAACTCGAAGGACCCATATCGAGTAAGAAAAGCGGTCTTGGGAATATCCATCTTTCGAACCCGCAGCTGATGATAGCCAGAACGAAGATCAATCTTCGAGAAATACTGCGCTCCCTGCAACTGGTCAAACAAGTCATCAATCCTAGGTAGTGGGTACCTATTCCGGATAGTGACCTTGTTCAACTCTCTATAATCTATGCATAACCTCATACTACCATCCTTCTTCTTCACGAAGAGGACCGGCGCGCCCCATGGAGAATGACTCCGGCGAATAAAACCCTGAGCTAGCAACTCGTCCAACTAGGTCTGAAGCTCTCTCATCTCAGCTGGTACCATGCGATAGGGTGCGCGGGATATCGGGGCTGTGCCTGGCTGCAACTCAATACAGAACTCAACCTCTCTCACAGGAGGTAACCCAGGTATGTCCTGAAAGACATCCTGAAAATCCAAAACAACTCTAGTCTCCAATAACTCGGCACCCTGATCCCGTAGCATCACCTCCTCGATGTACGCCAGAAATAACTCCGCAAATCGGTTGCCCTGAGAGGTGGCTACAATCATCTCGGACCCGTCGGACGCTCGCAACTTGACTGTCTTCGCAAAGCAATCAATACCTATATGGTAGGAAGACAACTAATCCATACCAAGGATGACATCGAACTTGGACATATGCAACACTATCAAATCAACTATGAACTCTGACTCGTCCAAACTGACGGTACACCTCCTACAAACGCTCTCCAGAAGCGATACCTCACCTAAAGGGGTGGAAACTGATAAAGGGGTGTCTAGAGGCTGAGCCATGAGCTGGAGTCTATCCATAAATGCATGCGAGATGAAAGAATGCGAAGCTCCCGAATCGAAAAGAATACGGGCGGGAAAGGAATTCACAAAGAACGCACCCTCCACTACGGCTCCGCTGGCTCTATGATCACGGGGAACTACTGCATATATCCTGCCTGTGCCTGAAGACTGCTCTGCTACTGGAGATGGAGAATATGGGATAATCTGCCCCTGAGGGACCTCCTGAACTGCTCGAATCTGTCCCTCAGTCCTCTGAGCTGCTGGCGGTGCCTCAAGCCTGTTCTGCTGGCCCTGACCTCTGCCCTGCTGGCGCTGCTGCTGCTGGTTCGGGCCCTTGCCCTGCTAGGCTCCTGCTGGTGCGCTATGATATTCTGATGCCTTATGCCCAACCTTGTGACAATTAAAACAAGATCCCTGGAACTTGCGCTGCTGATGCGCTCTCTGATCCTGTTGGGGTCCCCTTTTATAAGGGCCCTGCTGCTGCTACTGCTGCTGTCCAGAAAAGGGTCTCTTGTTCTTGCTCTTATCCCCACTCTGTCCTGTCTTGGCCTTCCCTTCCTTATCCTTCTGGAACATAGTAGTCTCAATCTCCTGAGAAGTGGTAGCCTCAGCTACCTCCCTAACTGAATAAAACCTCCTCGACACAAGGTACCGTCGGAGATTAGGGCGAAGCCCTGCTAAGAACATCTGAGCTTGACGCTCTCCCGTCTGCCACATGCCCATGAAATGTAGTAACTCCATGAACCTGCTCTCAAAGTCTACAACTGTCATGTCCCCCTGAGTCAACCGGGACAACTCAAGCTCCTTCCCAGTCCGTGCTGCAGAAGAAATGTACTACACATCAAAGAAGTATATGAAGTCCTCCCAGGTGAGGGTCATCCTCTGCTCTGGGGTAAACTGAAGTCGGTACCATCTCCCGGCATCTCCCTTCAGACTGTAGGATGCCAGTCTCTGCTTCTGAACTGAATCTACACTGAGTATGTCGAGAATATTGCTCACATCCTCCTTCCACTTATAGGCTGCAAGAGGGTCCGGTGACCCCTAAAACTCTGGTGCTCTCATCTTCTGGTACCTCTCCACCATACGGAGCCAAGCCTCCTGCTCTGTGGCTCTATCTGGGACTGCTAGAGGAATGGCTACGGGTGTGATCTCTGGGGGTCTCTCTCTGACAGGAACGGCAGGTATCCCCTGCTGCTGAGCTACCGGTGGTGGTGGTGTCTGTGGTGTTATATAAGTCGTCACCAACTCCTCAATGGCTGTCATCCGGGCAATGAGAGGAGCCATGATGTCCATCAAATACTGAGGAGCCTGCTACGGCTTGGGTGGAGCCTGCTGCGGCTCGGGTGGAGCCTGCTGAGGCTCGGACTGAGCTGGCTGCTGCTCTGACGGAGTCTGCTGTGACTCTGCCTGGCTAGCTCTCCAGGTACGAGGTCTACCACGTCCTGCAATCTATCTCTCTGGTCATAAGAAAAATAAAGTTTATGAGTCAAAGTAGACGTATATTCTATTCATGCTTAGTACATCACACATATACTTGAAGCAAAAATAGTTGTTATATAAAAAAAATTTCTCAAAATTTTGAGATATACGCATATATCGCCCTCACTCATACTAGGAATTCCTTACGGACTCTATACATGAATCCTAAGAAACTCTATCCTAGCTTCACGACTCGACACAGGATGATCCTAAGGATACTGGAACTAGAGCTCTGATACCAACTGTGACGCCCCTGGGTTCACACAAGACTGCAGTCTAAGGTGAAACCAAGAATGTCAAACCTGCCATGCACCACACCGTGCAACAATATGTTTCACCATCACAATTAACATCTATCTAGTAGAGTCAATAACAGGTGTAGATACAAAAGCAAGTAAAAGATAATACACGAAGGACTGATGAAATGATAATGATCAAATAAATATCTCATCATCCAATAAATAGAAATACATAGTCAATGTCTGAATAAATAAACTGGAGTACTCAACAAGTCTCAAATACAAATATCTGACAAGAAGGAAATAAGGCACACAGCCTTTACAACTTCTAGAACAATACTCTCAAATGTCTAACAAAATCTATAGTGGAGCTCCAACATAAGCATAACTAAACAGCTGAACACTAAAGTGTGTCGCCATCAACCTGCGACTCTCCGGACTCCTGGCTCGTTACCTGAAATGGGGAGGGGCAACGAGCGTCAAAGCGCTAGCGAGCAACATCACAACCAACCCCAAGGGAAAAGGGCTCGTTGTATAAGAAAATACAGTTAATACATAATAAGTCTCAAATTCATAAATCTTAACTAAAAAGGGATTTTAGTATTTAGAAATTTTCAACACGAGCATAGGTACGTCGAGCGAAATAATCCAAACAAGGAAACCCTCATGTATATACCTTATATCTTAAATTGTAAATCTCTAAATACCAAACCCAAAGTCTAATACAGAAACAATAATAAAGAGAAATGCAACCCATCTCAGAACATAAACTACTGTATTCTGTCATAACCAAATAAGTGCCAAAGGTCCAAAATTTCATAAGTGTCATGTCCTGATTCAGACGAGTGTCATACTCATAACTAAACAAATGGTCAACACATGGTCAAGTGGGTAAATGTCCACACGAGGTCTGAAATGGATTATAGTCCAACACGAGGACTTTAATGGATTATAGTCCAACACGAGTCCAACACAAGGACTTTAATGGATTATAGTCCAACACGAGGACTAAATTTAACATAGTTTTCCCAACACATGGACCAAATAGTGATTATCGATGAGATAAATAAAGAAAATATACATATACAAATTTCACATGCGTCTCGACGTATACATTCTAAATTTGGTGCCCTCAGGTCATCTATCATGCTTAGATCTATGGCAACAGTGAACACTAGTATCAGATAGTCGAGGGAATCCATCGGACACATGAAACATTCAG
>BQKN01000879.1:50792-75774 GCA_022839385.1 Asparagus kiusianus
GTGAATCAAGACGTTCGGATCGTCAACGGATAGCAAACTCGACGCGAGCATTCGAGGGAGGCACTCCATCGCCACTGTGAAGAACCTAGTTTTAAACAAAGGGGAGAACCAGATTCGTTCTCCTCTCTTTTGTAATCGAATTGTAACCGAGATTAAAGGAATACAAGTCAATTTTCTTTTATCCTCTTTATTGCAATTTTCCTACATACAGGGCCCAAACGTTCTTGAACTGGAGCTTTGCATCGTCCAACGGGAAGTGGGCCGAGGTGCTCCAAAACTGACTTCTTTCTCCGGGGTGATTCTGCGTGAGTTCCCGAAGTAGCCATGGTAATTGTCGGCGACTTCGTTTGGTTCGTCGGAGGTTGAACCTGCTTTGAAGGTTGTAAACGTTAGACCCTAGAGGGGGGGTGATTAGGGTCTTATGCTAATCTAATCCGATTTAAATGCCAATTAAAATTACTTAACAAGTATATTCTTGCAAGATAGATATACTACTAATTATGAGCAAGAATATGCAATATACACAATGAGATATATCCTATATGATGAAAATATATATGCAAGGATATATAAACTAATACAAGATGATATATCCTACCAAGGAGATATACAATATGATATATGCTAGGATATGCAAACACAAGGGGTAAACAATCTAAACAAGATAGTGGATCATATAACTAATGAGCTAATGACAATGGCGATACAAGATATGAGCATGAATATGAATGAACGCCAAAGCACACTCAAACACACAATATGATCACGGAGTTCGGACCTTCCGTCCTACGTCTCCGCTCCCCACTCCCGGGGAGAAATCCACTAACACAATCCGGTTTGGAAGCCAGAACTTCTACACACCTCACAATGTCGGTTTTCAACGCTCACCGAACAACGTCACTCCTCACAATTTTCTTCACGGAGTTCAGTCCCCTCGACCTACGTCTCCGTTCCTCTCCTCTAGGAATTACACACTCGGTTTTCTAGCTCACCGAAAACTTTACAATCTCACAAAGTAACAAATATGAATTTGTTCTCTACAATAGATGAGAACACAATTAAAGCACAACTCAATGTTACAATCACTCACCACCCAACTATACTATGTATGTAAATACTAAAAGCTCAATGTGGGTGTGTGTAACAATGAGTAAATAAAATCAATTCAACTAAACTCAAATATAAAATCTAGCTTAAGAGCAATGATAATCAAACAATTATATAAGTATAAAGCTAGAGTTTGAGTTTAGAAAAACTTCTCTAAAACACAAAGAAGATGATGAAGAAGATTGAGAAAGAATCCCCCAATCTGCAGTAAAGCTTCCTCCTTTGTAAACAAAACCCAAACACACTTAAACCAAACTAAAACTGTTTAAACCCTTGTTTAATACTTGGTTTAAAAACTTCTTGATTAACACTTGAAAAGACATCAGCAATGGGTATTTATACCCACAAGAGATCTCAGCAAAAACACCAGAGCAAAAGACAAAACAGCCCCAAACCAACGGTCAGAAAACTAGCCGTTAGGAGCTGAGAAAGCGCCCGTCGGTCGACCGGAAAAGTCATCGGTCGACCGAAAATTTCATCGGTCGACCGGACCGGTCGACCGACAACTTTCTGTCAGCCCAGTGAGATTTTGACCTCGGGTTCGGTCGACCGGACCGGTCGACCGAATTCTGACATCCCAGAAAAACAGGTTTTTGACACATTTAAACAATTTGTAAAATATTCATTTGACTTCTGAAAATTATGAAACTTTGGGAAATGTATATAAACATGAAAACAAACATGTTACAAAAAGAATTTTCCAAATTGCATTTCCCATTTGTGAAAAATCATCATTTTGCAAAATGGTTCAAAATACGAAAACGTAAACATGTGAAATTTGATATTTTGGTTAAACCATGTTTTGAAACTTTGCACAATGATTATATAGACTTAATAAAATATGTATATGAATATTGTTAAGTCCAAAAGCTAGGAATATGATATTTTCACAAAATTGCATATTCAATGCAATATATTCAAAACGCTAAATATGATTTCATTATATATAAGCTTGTTAAAGGTGAAATCATATATAGGTATATAAACATGAAACAAAATAGTATTTTCCAATTCTATTCATTTGTTTCATATATAAACCCAAAAGAAACATATATGTATATATATATAACTGTATATATACAAAACCAAAACTTGTATATATGTATATAACTATATATACATAGAAACCAAAACTTATGTGTATATATATATATATATATATATATCACTATATATATATATATGAAGAAACCAATAAATGTGTGTGTATAGATATTGAGCTTAAAGTACTTAACACACATAATATAAATCTAAAACTATATTACCCAAGCTTGTTCTTGATCTTCATTGAGCTCAACTTGGTACACGTTGCGGATGAAGCTTGTAATTGGATCTTTAACTTGAATTGACGTTGCTTCACTCCATAATTCCGCCAACCTCCATTTGATATCGTCGTTATGGCGCAATCCATCCATCCTCCAACAACGTTGTTTGTCTACAAAACATAGGAATGTGCAAATACTAGACAAACAACATTAGTAGTAAATTGTTTGTTAAACATCATCAAAACAAGAAGGCCAACAGTAAAGGTTGCTCTTTGGCCTGAATTGCCACTTTGGATTTCGGCCTCCAGACTTTGCGGGTTGGGGGCGGCTTCTTCGCCACTTCCTTCTGCAGTTTTCTACGGGCTTCTTCAGCTTGAGCCCGTGCCTGCGCTGACAGTGCGCGGTGCTTGTGAATGCGCTCCTCAAGTGTCGAACGATTCCGTTTGACACGAACCCATTCATTGGTTGGCGGCTTGGAGGAGCTACCATTCATCGATTGTTGAGGCTGTTTGCCTCTTTTGTTCTTCGGACTCGCGTTATGGCGGATTCCATCCGTGGATTCCATTGCCTTCGCGAATTCTCGGGCCAAGCGTTGGCGTCGCCTTTGGCGGGCTCTCTTTGAGAGAGTCACCACTCCTTTGGTAACAGAAGAATTGGCAGGAACCGGCTTGACCTGGTTGGAAATTGGAGGAATCTCGCCCGATGTAGCTTTGGCATCCAGCGGGGCGAGATCTTCATTGGTGTTTTTAACATCTTCGTACTAACGAGCCTTTCTCCTGGAGGAGAACTTCTTGGACTTGCGGGGGGAGGTTGATCCAGACGAGGACGACAGGTACTCCTCGAACTTCTATTGGTCGAACTCGTATTCGACCTCCTCTACGACCGGGATCGAGATCGGCGGCTGCGACGCTCCGATCTCGACAGCGAGATCGGCGGCTCCCACTGTGGTCGCCAGTTTGTTCGTGGGAAAAACTGTAGCTTTCATCATTGATTCCATTGTACACTCTTGTAATAGTTTATCGATTACAAAGATCCGATATTTTTATAAGATCTGATTACAAGAAATCAACAAAAAATAAAAATTACAACTTTCCTTATTTGTCGAACAAATCACGAGCTCCTGTTTTGCGGTCGCTCGCTTGCGTGGGTTGTTTGCCTGCGCCGATGGTTGATCCGTTGACCACCGCACGATCTAGATCCGGACGGATCTACGCAGTACAATGGGTATTATTCCACTAAGGAAATAATAGCCGAGGGGGATCGGTTCACCAAGGAACAAATCGCCCAAATCTCGGGATCAAAGACCAAGCTTTGATCCGGAGTGTGCCTGCGTAGATCTCAGATCTGATTTCCTCTCTCGAACTCCTGCCTTATTTGGCATTGATGATCGCCGAGTACCAGATCTGGATGAGCAAGTCCTTAAGGTCCCAAAGTTTGGATCTTTTTAAGTTTTGAGCTTCGAATCCTGCAGGGCTTCGCCTCTCTCCAAAATTTCCAACCACTCAAAATGAACCACCCTTGGCCTATTTATAGGCACCCAGATCTGTGCCTAGGCACAGATCTGGGCTGAGGTGGCTCGGCCACAAGTGGCCGGCCACCCCTGGGTGGCTCGGCCCATGCCGAGCCACTCTAGGGTGGCTCGGCCACCTCGCCACCTCAAGGTGGCTCAGCTTGGGCCGAGCCACCTTGAGGTGGTTCGGTTTCGGCCGAGCCCCTCTAGGTGTTTGTCGTTTTGCCTCTTTATGCCCGTTTTCCGGTTCTGTGGTTGATTGGTTTCGTCGAGCTGTGTTAAGGGACCTATAGGCAATTTTATACGCCTACACTATCAGTATCTACTATCTTCTTGTATAGAATGAAGTGTGCCATCTTTGAAAATCTATCAACCACAATAAAAACAAAATCCATACCTCATTAGGTTTGAGGGAGTCCCAATACAAAGTCCATCGAGATATCATGCATTAGTGTATCAGGAACATGTAAGGGTATGTACAATCTTATATCTTAGGGTTGTCCCTTAGTAACTTGACAAAGTGGACAACACATCACTTATTTTTCTATCTTCTTCTTTAGTTAAGCTAGTAGTATCTCTCCTCAATGGAAGTAATTATCTTATCACGCCCTAGATGTGCTCCTATCCCGCCACCATGAAGGTCTCGTATGATTTGCTCTCTTAGCGAACTCTGGGGTTTGCACAACTGATCTCTACGAAATAACTAACCATCATGAATATGAAAATCTCTGGCCGATTGATTCTTTAAAAACTTGTTCTGAGCCTCCTTCAAGTCTTCGTCTTCTGCATAGAGTTCATTTAGGTATTCAATTCTAGTCACTTTTGGATACAAAGTCACTAATAAGCAACTCTCCAACTGAGTACATCTGCGAACTTATTCTACTATTCAGACTTGTGCTTCAAAATAAAGGTGGAACACTGTAGAAATGCTATCCATCAAGCATGCATATGATTGATGGTACACTAATTGTTGATAGGCTTCATGGTCTGATGGGCGTTGAGCAAAAACTCTCGCAAGATCACATAGTGTTCCCATGCTTCAAGGATTGAACTATGACATACAACTCTAGCTCATATATGGTATGTTTCTGCCGAGCTTCACTGAGTTTCTTGCTAAAAAGTAACTGGACACCCTTCTTGGGAGAGGTCACCATCAATGCTTACGATGAATGATCACAATCAAGCTCAAACATCTTTTAAAAATCTGGAAGTGCAAGCACTAATGCTGTAGATAACTTCTTCTCAATTAGTGCAAAGGTACGATCCGCCTCCCCTCGTAATTAAACTTGTCTTTCTTCATACACTTGGTGATAGGCGCAATGATGCCCCTAAAATTTCTCACAAATCTCATATAGAAGGTCGCTAGACCATGAAAGCTACTAATTTTGCTAATAGTCTTTGGCTTGGGCAATCTCAAATAGCATGCACCTTTTCCTCATCAACATAGATGCCCTCTGCACTGATGACGCAGTGCTGAAGTAGTAGCCTCGGAATCCACCAAGGACAATCTTCGAATTCACGAAGAGCTTTGAATCTACGAAGTAAATATTGAAGAAAAACAAAATTTTATTAATCAAAAGTTATGTTTATAGGGCTTACAAGACCCTACTTAAATAGAAAAGAAATAAGACTTTTACAAGGACTCAAACTCCTACAAGAACTCTAACTTACCAAAAATAGAAAAAGAATTCCTAAAACATTAAAACTCCTAAAAAAATTGATACAGCGCGGAAGTAGTAGCCTCGGAATCCACCAAGGACAATCTTCGAATTTACAAAGAAAATATTGAAAGAGTAATTTTATTGATGAAAAGATATTAATCCTCCTTTGGGGTTATATGACTCTTCTTAAATAGAAAGTATCAAATTTTATCGTATCAAATTTTATCCTAAAAAGACTCCCTATAATAAGGAAACAAATCATGAATCAAAATTAAATTTGTTTCCTAATCTAATTTGACTCTAAAAATGAATTAATTTCCTAATCTAAATAGACTCCAACTTTATTACTAAAAATAAACTAAAAGCTAATTATTTTTAGATTCTAGCCAAAACCGGGTATTACTAATGAGATTTTAAAAATCTGACAATCTAGTTGGTTCCGTCTTGTCGATATAGACGATTTATATATATAATATGTCAAAATCTACCTTCTGGGTTGGAGGATATGATTGTTTCTTTGCGGAAGTCAATAATACGTATAAATCTATATTTAGCTCGCAAATTGTCTGCATCCCCCATGAAATTATCAGTTAAGCATCCTATGTCAGTCTTTCCTTATTGAAAGAAGCTCTGTAGGTGTCTAAAAATGCCTATAGGTTCCCGCACGCAGCTCAAGACGAAGAGAAGACGATGAACATCGTCATCCGAGTTAAGAAGGATTATCCGAGTGGTTGTCACGCTTGTCGGTCAGCTCTAAGTGGCCGCCGCGCTTGTCGGTCAACGCCAAGTGCTATAAAAAAGCTAACGAGTGTATGAAGCAAGTTAGCAAAGCGTACAAGTCAACAAGACAACCAAATACCAAAACGGCAGAAAGTACAAGTCCGGGAAAGTCGGGAAACGCCAAAAAAACACAAAAAAGCCTCGGAACTCGTATGGGGGCGCAGGTCACCACTTGGTGACCCGCACCCACGCAAGTCACTAATAGGTGACCCACGCCCACGCGGGTCACCGTGGCCTGCCGCGCAGACCTGAGCCTCAAACGTGTTTTCAATGATTTTTAAGCAGTTTTTACGGAATTTATCTGTTCCAGAGGTTTCCAACTAACTTGATACCATCTCTACACGTGGGTAGGCTGTTATTGACTGAAGATAAGGCTAAATCTCCCATTCTCATCCAAATAACCGCATCCGAGGTCCTATAAATATAAGCATAGGGCCTCCATTCTATAGGGCGTGAATTTTATCAAGAGGATGATGTGTTGCTGGATTGAAGAGTCAAGGAGCACGAAATTTCAAAGGAGGCTACCTAGATCTCGACGAACTTTAGCATAAATAAAGAGTCTTTCGAAGGATCTGAAGCCCCGTCCCCCCTTTCCTTGAGATTAGGCTTGGTCTTAATCTCGAGAAGAGTACTGATGTAGTCGATATCAGTACTTTAGCGAATACTTCCTTGGTGAAGTAGGAGCTATGATCAATTATTCTGTCAACCGGATCCGATCCGTAGGCGGTCCACGGATAAACCCTGGCATCGGCAAAGATCCCACGTAAGCAATAGGAGATAAACTGCTATTGTGTGTAGTTTGAAAGAAAGTTGTAATTTTTGTTAAAAGTCTTATAAAAAGGATATTTCTTTGAGTTTGTTGTAAATGTCTAAAGTTGTAATGAACTCATTAATGAAATCAACTTTTCACCCAAACACGCTAGTGACCACAGTGGGAGCCGATAGTCTTTTTGCGAAAGCTGATGTGTCGCAACCTCGGATTCGCATCCCGATTGAAGAAGACGTCGAATATGAGTTTGACTAGCAGAAGTTCGAGGAGTACTTGTCCTCCTTCTCCAGATCCGCCTCTCCTCACAAATCCAGGAAGGTCCGCTGGTCTTCAGATTTGAAGACCCAAGAAGATAATCTCCGCACCACTGTAATTTTTAGGGTTTTCTATTAATTGATTGGGTAGCTTGAATGTGATTTTGAGCACAGAAAATAGAGATCTTTCTGAGCAATTTGTTTGAGAGTTTAGTTTGAGAGATTTGTTTGAGAGGTTAGTTGAGTGATCTTGTAATCTCTACTTTGTACTCTCTTTCTCTATAATGGAAACCCATCCTTTTTTTACCCTGTGGACGTAGGCAATTTGCAGAACCACGTTAAACTTTTGTGTTTAAGTTGATGCCGTTATTTTGGATTGTTTTGGCTTTCTCTCTCGGCGTTTGTGTTTGTTCCGCCACGCACAACAAGTGGTATCAGAGCTTAGGTTACACTTCGGCTATTTGGAGGAGTATATCACTTTGGAAGTTCGGCTAGGGCTTCGTTTGGAGTTAAATGTGTGATATTTTTGGTAAAAATTCTATCTTTTCTGAGTTTTGGATCTATTCTTTGTTTATACCACTTTGGTTGTTAGTACTTTGAGGAATTATGGCCGGGAAAAAAGGAGTTGTGGAGGGTACTTTAAGTGCAAAGACCGTCCAAAGTTTGAATATTTACTCTATAAAGATAAACGTGGAAAAGTTTAATGGCACTAACAATTTTGGACTTTAGCGATGTGAAGTCTTGGATACGCTCAATGCGTAAAATTTAGAAGATACTTTGGAATTGGATGGAAAGCCAGATGATATTAATGAGAGGGTTTGGAATAAGATGAATCGAACAACGTGTGGTACGATTAGGTCTTGTTTGACTCAAGATCTAAAGTATGATGTGATCAATGGGACTTCAGCTAAGAAGATTTGGAGATCCTTGAGAGCAAGTATTTGATCAAAAATGTGGAGAATCGCTTGCATTTGAAGACGAGGTTTTATCGCTTTCAATTGAAGAAAGGAGCCTCCATTGGTGATCACATGAACCACTCACGAAGCTTCTTACGGATTTGGCGAATGTAGATATTATGATTGAAGATGAGGACAATGCATTGTTATTACTAAGTTCCTTTCCTGACGAGAATTATGAGATTTTCATCCTTACTCTTATCAATGGGAAGACATCTCTTTCGTATAGTGAGGTCACCACTGCACTTGTGAACTATCAGCTTTGAAAGAAAGATAAGGAATCTACAAGTGACAGAGTATCGAAGGTGTTAGTCGCAACAGGGAAGAATCCAAACCGAAAGAATTGGAAGTCACAGTCTAGAGTAGGGCATCCTACAGTTAGAAAAGATCAGTGTGCTTGGTGCAAGGAGACTGGTCATTGGAAGAAAGATTGTCCAAAGCTCGACGAATAGATGAAGAATAAGCAAAAGGGAAAAGGGAAGCAACCATCATCAGAAGCAAACATCATTATATCGGATGATAATATTTCTGATACTTCTATTTATTCACTTTCTATCAGTCCTACATGTAGTTATTTGGAGGAATCCGAGTGGATGTTGGATAGTGGTACGACTTATTATGTGTGCCCTAGAAAGGAATGGTTCTCCAGTTTTAAGAAGCTGGATAGTGGTGTGTACATGGGTGACAACTGTGCATGCCAGATCCTTGGGATAGGAAGAATTCACATCAAGATGTTTGACGGGACAGTTAGAGAGTTATATGGTGTGAGATATGTTCCTTCCTTGAGGAAGAACTTGATCTCAATTGAACCTTTGGTTGGAGAGGGTCTGAAGGTTCGTGTTGAGGACATGGTTCTCGAGATCGTGGAAGACTCTTTGATTGCGATGAAGGACGTCAAGAGGAATAACTTGTACTTATTGATTGGAATTTCGGTGATAGGTAAAGAGCTAGCGACTTCTATTGATTCGACTAGACTACAGCATTTGGAGCTTAGTCATTCCAGTACTGATTTGGAGATAGGTGCACAAACCTACAATTTGAAGTCTAGTGAACACTTTGATGTGAGCAAGAAGACTGAGGTGAAGTTTGGCACCTCTATTCACTGCACTAAGGGTCTTTTAGGTGGAGTTCACACGGATATTTGGGGGCCTTCCAAGGAGGCATCATTGGGAGGTAATAGATGTTTGGTTTCCTCGTTGGTGGCTGTTCTATGCGTGTTTGGGTTACAACCATATCCCCTTTGGATAAAGTCCTAGTAGTCTCCAACAGATTGAAGAAGTGTGAGATTGGCAGAAAGGTAAATGTACTTTATTCTGATTTTGGTGGGAGGTACAAGAGGAACATGTTTTTACATTCGAGCCGATTTCACGGCATTTTGAGACATTTCGGTGGAAAGAAAATCTTAGGACAACAAGATAAGATGACAGATTTGGTGAGTTGTTCCTTGCTGGAGGAGGACCAATGTTTGATGTCGAGCATTGATTGTGGTGTTGAGGCTTTGATATATTTGAGTTATCTTGGTCATAAGTTATCGACTGTTACGATTAGAGGTAAAACTCCATTAGATGTTTGGTCTGATAGTGTCACTTCGCTTGAGGCTTCGATGATGGAGCTAATTGACTCTTAGCAGGTGGAGAGTTTTGGACAGACCTTAGATGTATCACAGCGGGTGGAGAGTAATGCTACTCCAATTGGATGGAGATTACTCCACATACTCCATATCATTCTGCATCGTTTGGGATTCCAGCTGAGGTGACACAATTAGGGGATCATTTGGATTTGGGTGCAGATGATGAGTTGGTTGATTCGAATGCAGCTGGTGGATATGATTTGGATACAACCATTGGTTCACCTCAGGTGGAGGTGTTTGATTTGTTTCACTTCATAAGTTACAGATCCGTTGGTGATGTTCGTGAAGAGTTGCAAACTTTTCTATTTGATTGAGGGCATTTAGAGGCTGTCTGATGAACTACGGGCGGCTTGATCCCTTGGAAGAGGGGGTAAGTAGGCAATCAATTTGATGCAGTCGGTTTGGTGAGTTGATACCGACATTTGGAGAGTGTTCACATTCTCGTTTGGGTCATGACTTGTTGAGGATTGAGTCCGTTGTTGTGGTTTTGTTCCACTTCGTACTGGACTTAACAAGTGAGGCATTTGATTTGATTGATGTCGACTCAGTTTTAGAAAAACTTCACCGATGTGGAGAATTGTGAAAACGACGAAGAAATTGAGGAAAAGAATTGAGAAAAATGTGAAAAATAAACAAGACAGACTCCACCATACCTGGTGTGGTGTCTGCCACACCCAGGTGGCAGGGTGTGGTAGAATCTGTCTTGTTTACCATGGGTATGGTGTCCGCCATACATTGGTATGGAAGAATCTACCATGTTTGCCATGTGTGTGGTGTGTGCCATACCAGGATGGGGTAGACTCATTTTTAGAATCCTAATCTGTTTGGGATTGTGCTTTGTTATAAACAGAACCACGTTTTTAGGGCTTTCTATCAATTGATTAGGTAGCTTGAAGGTGATTTTGAGCACAGAAAAGAGAAATCTTTCTGAACAATTTGTTTGAGGGTTTAGTTTGAGAGATTTGAGAGATTTGTTTGAGAGGTTAGTTGAGTGATCTTGTAATCTCCACTTTATACTCTCTTTGTCTATAGTGGAAACCTATCCCTTTTTACCCCGTGGACGTAGACAATTTGCCGAACTACGTTAAACTTTTGTGTTTGAGTTGGTGCCGTTATTTTGGATTGTTTTGGTTTTTTCTTTCGGTGTTTGTGTTTGTTCCGCCACGCACAATAGTGTTTATTTGTGTCCTCCATAATCCCCAGCACTTTCCTCCTCTCCTATAAGCATGTAATCTCCTCAACAATAATTTCCAATTGTTCATGATATCTTCAAAGTTTTGAAAGTTCATAATCGCTAGCACTTTCCTCCTCTCCTATGAGCATGTAATCTCCTCAACAATAATTTCCAATTGTTCATGATATTTTTCAAAGCTTTAAAAGTACATAGTAGTTTTTTCTGATGATAAATTGCATGATATATTTGTGCAGTTTGAGACGATCATCATGCTAAATGTTGTCATACAGACATATAGACCAGAGACCAAATAAATATTCAAATATTGATACGTTCATGAATACTTCTTGAAATCTATAATTCCTTTTAAATAACTCTTGAAATGAGCATAAGCAAATCAAAATGAAATCAATTACAGGTGTATATGGACATTGCAAGAGCTTTTCTTTTACAATACTTACTTATCAACCTATCATTTACTGTTTAATTTTTCCTTCCTACAGGGTACACATATTGCATCTGAAAGGCGATAACAAAGAGATATTAGGGCAAGTCTCATTGATTCTCTCCTTCATCAACCAGATAAAATCATGGGAGCAGACAAAATGGTCAATAAAATTCTTCCAGAATTTCTTGATAGCATCTTTAAAGAGTAGCCAAGTATAGGAGAAGAAAAATTGCCAGAATCTTGAGCATCTGGCTTCTATGCTGCAGTGAATATGCAGATGATCGCCTGGAAGGGAAAATGAAGAGGCCAGTTATTAAAAAAATTACAGGAGATGGAAAATATGTATACAGTCTTTGTTTTTTATTTTTTGGGAAACAATGAGAAGCTGATAATTATTTTAATGATAAGTGAGAAAATTCATAAAAATTGGGGAACATATCATCATTAAAAGTTAAACGTATCAGATTATTGATAGATTGAAGGCAAGCGTCGGCAAAATTACAACAACAACAGTCATATTTAGCAACAATGCATTTGACAAGCTTAAAACTTGCGAAAACGTTGAAGAAGTATGTGCATGAATAATTTCTTGAATCTATATTTTTGAGAAAACAAGATATATGTAGAAACTTCAAGATAACGAGAGCAACATAAAAGAATTTGTTTATCAAGCTATAATGCAAAACACTCACTGAGAAGACAGATACATGCACGATGCATAACCTGCAACAAAACAGAAAAAGACCACCGAATTAATTACATATATTAAAAAAAAGGCAATCAGAGCTCAGTGATCAGTGAAGCAAGAGACTGTTACTTGGATTCCTCTTGGTGATGGTTGCAGTCCCCCCAAAGTTACAAGCAACATCAGAATTCCCATTCTCCTGGTAATAACTATTGAATGCATACGATGCATGAGACAGCAGCGTATCTGGCTGATGGCACGGCCCCCCGGGCTGCAGGGAGGAGCAATCTGCAGCGCCGAGGCCGCATACCCAGTCGAGGGCATTCTGGAGGTCAACCTGGGACGCTCCAGGGAGGGCCACACACCAAGTGCTTCCGTCGATGAACGTCGTGTTGCCCTCCGGTGGGGAGTTGGTGGGGATTGGGATAATGGATTCTGCTTTCTGGTGGACTCGCGCTGCTGCTGCTGCTGCTGCTAAGGTACAGACTGGGAGAGGATGATTTCTTGGTGGTTAATTATAACTTAGGATAAACTTCACCAACTATACATAGTGAACTTTAGCGGTTCTGCACAAAACTGCATGCAATCCTTTTCTATTACAGAAATCTAGCGTTTTAACTTTTTTTCCGTGGATGAACGTCAGGATTTCCGAGAAGTGGTGTTACTACATGATTAATAACTTAAACAAAATTTACAATTGTCTTCAATGAGTTTTTGTATTTTGTATTTTGAAAGAATACGTAATTGCACCATTATAATAGCACTATCAAATACATCGTTTTCAGTACATGTTGCTAATCACAGGTTCCAGGTATATCGTCCCCAATATATGTCACTAATCGCTAGTTTACAAACTCGGACCTTGAATTGCAGCATGAATATTTTTATCGGGTAAATGTCGTGCCATCTTCATTAGTTGAAACACTGGCATCTCTTTTTTACGCAATGATATTTGCTGGATTCAAAATTGTTTCAGTAAGATCCTATGGTCGTTATATCACATTGAAACTTTCAAGTTTTGGTGATGGTTGAGAATTATAATTGCCAAAGGAACTTGTTACTACACCAGAACTCCAAAAGATTTGGTAAGGATTATAATTTTATACTCTAACATGCTCCCGCTAGTTGGGTACACTTTCATGGGCTGAAACATGGACTCACGGAACGATATATATTTTTTAAATCCACTTTAGAAATTTGTGGATAATAAAATTCGAAGATGGTTGCTCTAATACCATGACAAAAAGACCCCCTTCCACTACACCAAAATTGTGAAGTTTTCGCGAGGACGGAGGATTGTAATGTCATACTCTAACAATAACTTTGTAATTTAGTAAGGTAAATAAAATGAATAAAATAACAGAAAACCTAGTATTCGATCAACCATGATCTGCGAAAAAAGAAACAGATAATTTACTAATGACATGTTATGCATTCTTAAGCTGAATACAATGCCAAGTGGGATAATTAATTATGTAGTCATATATCATCGGAGCAAAAGGCAAGTATATCTAAACCGGTGATGATGTTTGAATATACACTTCTAGTTCTAATAATTTCGCTGACTAAATATATTAATAAAGTTTTCATTGAAAAGAATCTCCATTCTAGCCCATACTAAAAGGAGGTTTACCACAGAAAATAAATTAATCAATTGTAAACTATGGTTAGCATATGAAGAAGAACATGTAAGGTAAAAGAACAGCCAGAACAAGTAAAGTTCACCAACAAATGATATATAAAAAAATTAAAGAAACCAAGAGCAAAGATTAAACAAGCATCTTAAATCAACAAAGTACAGATCAAACAATTAAGAGATGAAAAAATTGAGATTACCTATGAAGTACTCCAGAATTAAAAAGCCAATGCCATGAAAAATCCTCCCTCCCTTCTTCATTCTCTGCCCAAAACCCAAACTCTCAAGAAGAGGAGGAAGTGTGTACTATGAAGAGAGCTTCGCAATAAAAACAGAGTGGTATTCTTTCCTTTTTCTTTACAGAAAAAAAGGGGCTTGTAGATACTGAAGAAATGATGATTTTGGTAATAAATTATCACTGGTGTGGTGTGGCTGCAGAGTTGAGAGAGAGAGAGAGAGAGAGAGTACAGTTTGAAATCAGTGTCTGGTCTTGTTACCGTCAAACTTAAGTACAGAAGTTTTCGGTTGCAACTGGACAAAGTAAAGGATCTCCTAGATTTTGTTCTGTATTAATGCATTAATAAATCTCTTTGAGAGCTATCCTTTTTGGTCATGGGTTTTTTAGATCTTAGTCCCTTAAATCAAATGTATTGTGACATTAATCCCTTAAATCTTCATATTTTGTATTAGTCCCCGAAATCGCTTTCGTGTCGATATTGGTCCTTGTAGTTAGCTGCTGTTAAAATAGTTAGAGAATATTCCATTTTTTTAACTCTTTGTTGAATGGACAGTCATGCCCCTCGGTTCATGTACCCAAATCCAAAATAAGAGGTTTGCTTTGGTGCTCCAGAAATAGGCTTTTTTCAAATTTTTAAATTGACAAAAATAAAAAAGTAACTAAAATAAGAAAGGGTATTTTCGTCTTTCAAAATTATCTACTATTTTCTTTCTATCCTAAAAGTATGAACTCGTGACCAGGTGGGGGCTACAAACCCACGTGATTCATGAAATCTCTTCGCGTGAAGAGATAGCAAACTGCACGAGCCCGAGCCCACTACAAAGTCGCGTGACCTATATATATTCCTAGGGTTTCGTGGAAATATTTGAGAGCGTGGGAGGAGATTTACGGCTGTAGGAAATTTGTCTTTCTCCTTTGACTGCAGCAAGAAAAAAGGGCAAAGGAGCACAGAATTTTGTGGGGCTGATTCGTGTGCGAAGGAGCAGTGCAAGGATTTTTCTTGGCGGCTGCAGTTGATTTTTGTCCCTTTGTAGAGAGAGATTAAGAGGGATTTGAGAGTTTGTTTTGAGAGGGTTTAGATCGAGTGATTATAAACCCTTATTGTATCTCTCCCTCTAATAGTAGATCTCCCCTTCCTTACCCCGTGGATGTAGGCTATTTGCCGAACCACATAAAAGTTGTGTTTTTACCGTGATTTGTAATAGCTTGTAGGATCCCTCGACGCGCAGTCCTAGAGCTGACGAGAGGAAGAGCTGATATCTTACTTTGATGAGATATCTGGCTTTTGGTTCTTGTTTCCTTTGAGAAACGAGAATTCCGTTGTGATCTAATCTCTTGTTGTGCACCTTGCGCACCGGAGGTGCTGCCGAAATTTCCGCTGCGCACAACAAGTGGTATCAGAGCTCCGGGCTGGACTTGGGAGCTTGTTCGAATGATTCACTGAAGAATTCCTATTTGAAGAATTAGATCGATAACATGCGAGAAATAAGCACATCAGGATCGTCTCTTTCGAAGGCGATACAAAGTATGAGCATCAATAATACAAAAATTGATATTCCGAAGTTCGACGGCAAGATCAATTTTGGTTTGTGGAGGTGTCAGGTGATGGACGCATTGGATGCACAAAATTTGGAGGAGACTCTTGAGTTACAAGAGAAACCCGCTGATATGGAGGACAAGGTTTGGAAGAAAATAAATAGTAGGGCTTGTGGAGTTATTCGGTCATGCTTGACGTCGGATCTTATTTATGACGTAATGAACGAGATGTCGGCGAAGAGAATGTGGGAAACACTCAATGAGAAGTATCTGACGAAGAGTATTAAGAATCGGCTTCACTTGAAGAAGAGGTTTTACCAATTTAAGATGAAGAGGGGAGTTTCCATTCGGGAGCATGTTAACAACTTCACAAAGCTAATTTCGGATATGGCCAATGTAGATATCATGGTTGAGGATGAAGACAAGGCGATGCTACTATTGTGTTCGTTACCGGAGGATGATTTTGAAACGTTTGTTCTCACTATGATAAATAGAAGAACTACGGTTAGCTACAAGGAGGTGACCTCAGCTTTGGTGAATTATGAATTGAGGAAGAGTGATGGCGAACCCTCCGAGAAGGCATCGGGAGATGCATTAGCAGTTCGAGGCCGTGGTCCAAACCGTCTTCCAAGTGATCGCTCAAGATTGAAGTCAAGAGGTGGCCATAGAAATATTAATAGGAATCAATGTCGCTTTTGCAAAGAAGAAGGACATTGGAAGAACGACTGCCCAAAGTTAAAAGATAAAGCCGGGAAGAATAAAAGGAAAGCTGTACAAGCTTCGGAAGTGAATGTTGTCAAGGCTAGTGACGACAATTCAGATACAGATTCTTCAGGCTATTCCTGCTCTGCACTACCGTCAGTTTGTTACGCTAACTCTATGGAGTGGATGATTGATTCTGGTGCTACATACCATATTTGCCCTAGGAGGGATTGGTTCTCTAGCTTTGAGGAGTTAGAAAGAGGGGATGTCGTGCTCATGGGTAATGATCACGTATATCCTATTGGTGGTATTAGTACAGTACGGATCCGGATGTGTGACGGGGTGACTCGAGAGCTGAAGGAAGTGAGATTCGTTCCTCAATTGACAAAGAATATCATTTCGCTTGGAACTTTGGAGGCAGCTGGCTATAAGGTGATCTTGGAGAATGCGACTCTGAAGGTCACAAAGGGGTCCATGGTGGTGATGCGAGGTGTCAGGGAAGATACTACCAGCTTCTATTACCACAGAGGAAGATACTACCAGCTTATGACATATGAGATTGGGACACACTGGTGATAAGTCCCTGCAGGTATTGGCGAAGCAGGGGCTATTGAAGGGTGCGAAGACCTGTAAGATGGAGCTGTGTGAACATTGCATACTTGGGAAGAAGACAAGAGTGAAGTTTGGCACCGCTATTCACAATACCCAAGGTATATTAGATTATATTCACACAGACGTTTGAGGCCCTTCCAAGTACACATCACTTGGTGGAGCTAACTATTTTATCACTTTCATTGATGACTATTCCAGGAGAAATTGGGTATACCCAATGAAGCATAAACATCAGGTCCTGGATATTTTTGTGGAGTGAAAGAAGAAAGTGGAGCTGCAGACAGGTAGAAAGGTGAAGACTCTACGTTCAGATAACGGTGAAGAATATAAGAGTGATCCATTTCTGCAGTTTTGCCGGGATCACGACATTAGGTGACACTTCACAGTACGTGAGACACCACAACAGAACGGGGTGGCTGAGAGATTGAACCGTAGCTTGCTGGAGAAGGTGCGATGTATGATGACGCATAGTGGATTGTCAAGATCCTTTTGGGCCGAAGCGTTGGTTTATGCGAGCCATCTCATGAATAGGTTGTCGTGCACTGCGATACAGGGGAAGACTCCGTTAGAGCGTTGGTCTGGTTCGGTAGCTAGTGACTATGAGTCGATTCGGATATTTGGGTGTCCAGCTTATTACCATGTCAATGATGGTAAATTGAATTCGAGAGCGAGGAAAGCAGTCTTTGTGGGATTTAGAGATGGAGTTAAAGGCTTCAAGTTATGGGATCCACAGGACAAGAAGATAGTTATTAGCAGGAATGTCACATTTAACGAGGCGTACATGATGAAGCCTCAAGTTTCTCAGCAGGTGAAGGAAGACCAGATTCAGGAGATATCGCAACAGGTGGAGGATGATGTGACTCCACTCACTCCAGATAACATTGTATCCATCGAGGCTCCTACAGAGGTGATACTGGGAGGAGATGGGATGACAGCCGGGCATTTAGAGGATACAGTGGATGTTGGGACTCAGGAACAAGGTCATGTTCAGGAGTCCATTGCAGCTAATAGACCAAGAAGAAATATTCGTCGGCCAGCTAGATATGACGATGTCATGGTTGCATATGCTTTATCAACAAAAGTCATTGATGATTTGATTCCTTCTACATTCAAGGAAGCAGAGTCAAGCTCTGATTCTAATAGGTGGAGGGAAGCCATGGAGGAAGAGATGCAGTCTCTTCATAAGAACAACACTTGGGAACTTGCAAAGCTACCGAAGGGTAAGAAGGCTATTGGATGCAAGTGGGTGTATGCAAAAAAAGAGGGATATTCTATTGGGGAAATTAGATTCAAAGCCAGATTGGTTGCTAAGGGATATGCACAGCTAGAGGGCGTTGATTACAATGAGGTATTTTTACTTGTTGTGAAGCATTCGTCGATTCGTATTTTATTAGCATTGGTGGCACAACTGGATTTGGATTTGGTCCAGATGGATATGAAAATAGCCTTTCTACATAGAGATTTAGAAGAGGAGATCTACATGACACAACCTATGGGGTTCAAAGCTGCAGGAAAGGAAGAATTAGTATGCAAGCTGAAGAAGTCTCTTTCCGGATTGAAGCAATTGCCGCGACAATGGTACAAGAGATTCGACGGCTTTATGATTGGCCGAGGGTACACGAGGAGCCCATATGACCCGTGTGTTTACATGCACAAGCTACAGAATGGTGAGTATATCTATTTGCTGTTATATGTTGACGATAAGCTCATAGCTTCCAGGAATACTCCAGCTATTAGAAAGTTAAAAAAGGAGCTGTCATCCGAATTTGAGATGAAGGATCTTGGAGAAGCAAAGAAGATAGTGGGTATGGAGATCGAGAGAGACAGGGTGAAGGGGAGGTTGAAGTTAACACAGAGGAGTTACTTGCAGAAGATGCTGAAGAAATCCAGTTATGATGGTAATGCCAAGGCGGTGAGTACTCCATTGGCTCCCCACTTTAAGCTATTAGCTAAGATATCACTTGTTTCAGTTGAGGACCGGGAATACATATCCAAAGTTCCATATGCCAATGCTGTGGGTAGCTTGATGTATGCGATGGTGTGTACAAGGCCAGATTTGTCACAGGCCGTGAGCATGGTATCCAGATACATGCACGACCCTAGGAAGGGTCATTGGGAGGCCGTGAAGTGGATTCTACGGTATATCAAAGGTACCGTGGATGTTGGTTTGGTATTTCAGAAGAATGAGAAGACAGGGCAGGATTGTATTGGTTACGTGGATTCTGATTATACGGGGGGATCTGGACAAGCGCCGGTCTACTAGTGGATATGTGTTTACACTAGCAGGAGAACCGATATGTTGGAGATGCACACTTCAGTCTACAGTGGCTCTCTCCACTACGGAGGCAGAGTATATGGCGTTGACTGAAGCTGTGAAGGAGGCTTTGTGGTTACAGGGATTATTAGAGAACTTGGGGATTGCACAGGAGACCCTTCGGGTATATTGTGATAGCATGTCAGCTATCTATTTGGTAAAGAATCAGGTTTATCATGCACGCACGAAGCATATCGATGTCAGATTCCATTTTGTTCGTAACGTTTTGGATGAAGGAGACGTCATGTTGGAGAAGATCCACACGAAGGACAACCCTGCAGATATGTTGACCAAAGTTGTTTCAGGTGTTAAGTTTGGTCATTGTTTGGAACTTTTGAACATTCTTCAGTGTTGAGGCCTTTCAAGGCCATTGGATAAACTACGGGCGGCTTGATTCCTTGGGCAAGAAGATACGTAGGCAGTCTTTACGATACAGCCGATTTGGATTAGTTGATTTTGATGGGGGTGAGATTGTTTGGACTCTCGTTCGGGTTCCTGACTTGTTGTCGAATGAGTGGGACATTTGGTTGCTTTGGTGTCGGCTCAGTTTTGGAAGAAACTTCATCGAGGTGGAGAATTGTGAACTCGTGACCAGGTGGGGCCACAAACCCACGTGATTCATGAAATCTCTTCGCGTGAAGAGATAGCAAACTACACGAGCCCGAGCCCACCATAAAGCCGCGAGACCTATATATATTCCTAAGGTTTCGTGGAAATATTTGAGAGTGTGGGAGGAGATTTGCGGCTGTAGGAAATTTGTCTTTCTCCTTTGACTGCGGTAAGAAAAAAGGGCAGAGGAGCACGGAATTTTGTGGGGCTGATTCGTGTGCGAAGGAGCAGTGCAAGGATTTTGCTTGGCGGCTGCAGTTGATTTTTTTCCCTTTGTAGAGAGAGATTAAGAAGGATTTGAGAGTTTGTTTTGAGAGGGTTTAGATTGAGTGATTGTAAACCCTTATTGTATCTCTCACTCTAATAGTAGATCTCCCCCTCCTTGCCCCGTGGACGTAGGCTATTTGCCGAACCATGTAAAAGTTGTGTTTTTGCCGTGATTTGTAATAGCTTGTAGGATCCCTCGACGCGCAGTCCTAGAGCTGACGAGAGGAAGAGCTGATATCTTACTTTGATGAGATATTTGGCTTTTGGTTCTTGTTTTCTTTGAGAAACGAGAATTCCGTTGTGATCTAATCTCTTGTTGTGCACCTTACGCACCAGAGGTGCTGCCGAAATTTCCGTTGCGCACAACAAGAAGAAACCATTCTACCCGAATTCTCCCGTAAAAGAAATTCCCTCTGAAATCAAGATAACAAATCCACTTCAATTCGATGACGTCAACAGGTACAGAGAAGTAAAATTGTTGTTATATGCATCGAACACTTCCAAGCTCGGTAAAGTTGAGTAATCCTAATCAAGATCGCCGTTAAATTAATTGTTCGATATATTCAGATACCAAAGGCAGCATATTCGAAATCCTGACTGTACCGGAGAATCCATTACCATCGAGAGAGAGGTTGACGAGGTGCGAAAGGCCAGAGATTTTGACGGATGAAGAGTAGGAGATTTTTGAGTTTGAGAGGGTGATTGAAGAAATACTGGTTTGATTTTGATTGCAGCGGACTCCCTGTCTACGAGCAGACTAAGCTTAGGTTGGATCCAGACCAGGCAGGAAATGCGAGTTAGCGAGGAGAGAGCGACGGCGTCGAAGATAATGGCAGCAGAGAAAGTAGAGGGAGGAGGAGAGTGAGGAAGAGGAGCATGTTGAGGATGTTTCATGGGGAATTGAGTTCATAGAAGAGGGGTTTGGATGTGAGTGAGGGGAAATTTAGGAGAAGCTTCAGGTTCTAAAAATGGAGGCATCTTCAAATATTTGAAGAGAGGTGAGAATCTTCAGAGTTTATGGTGATATTGAGGCTTTGGTTTGAGTTCCTATGATCTCGGTCTCTTCCCTGGGCGGGAATAAGGTCCAGCTGAGAATTATGCTTTAATGGAATGTGCAAAGCTTTTTTGCTAATGGAAAGTGCGGAGGGTTACATGATAATGTGGTTAAAATTATAACGTGTGATATGTTAGTTAGTTGGAGAATTCTAACTAATCATAAATTCTGTTTCTCTCCTAAATTCTATTTCCTAAACTAACCTTTTTACCTAATTAAAATCATAGTTAATTACTTTTTTGGGTGTGGAACACCTCCTAACCGTCAAATCTATCATCTAGAAATGTGAGAGCTATTTTTAAAGAATTTATTTACAGATATGCCACGGTTGTTCCAACAAATCTTCATGGAGCACCGAAGTTGATTACACCCATTAAGACCCTTAACCTAAACAAGTTTAATAAAAATCCAAAACCATTTCACCAATATTCTCCCTTCAAACTCTATTCTTGATCCTTCCTTTCTATCGATCTTCCAGCCTCTCCTCTGTCTTTCCCTTCTGCTTTCTCATCCTCACCTTTCCCTGTCTCTGTCTTCACCTTTGCAGTCTCGTCCTAACTCCTCCCTCCTCTTACTCTAAGTTCTCTGATTTTTCTTCTTTGGGCAAACATATTAGTTCCTTGAAATAGAATATTTTTCCCTTTTACATTTCTTTCTTTCTTTTTTTTCTTTCTTTCAATCATCTATATTCCATATAAATTGAGAACTATAAGAAAATCAATGCATAAAATTACAACTTGTATGATTTGCAAAATTCTAGAACTCCACCTTAAAATTAGGTTCTCAATAAAATATTTCACCCTCAAGAGCAGAGCGGGAGCAAAGAGTGGGGGTTGTTGGGCTGGGTTAATTTAATAATGGAGCTATTGAAGAAATTATCGATGAGAGGAAGGTGTCGAGGAGGCGATAGATCTAGGAGAAGGAGAGGTTGGGGAAGAGATCGGGAACCCTAACCCTAATCCTACGCATTTTCAGGTGTGATTTTGATTTTCAAGGAATTGGGAAAATAGGGCGGAGGGGATTTGGTGGTAGGAGGGGAGGAGGAAATGAGACACACACACACACACACACACACACAGAGAGAGAGAGAGAGAGAGAGAGAGAGAGAGAGAGAGAGAGAGAGAGAGAGGACCATTATCAAGAGAGAGATATATATATATATATATAGAGAGAGAGAGAGAGAGAGAGAGAGGACCATTATCAACAACTAAATGCAATTTGAGGGACTAATATCAAAATATAAAGATTTGAGGGACCAATATCAAAATAGCTCAGATGTAAGGACTAATCTATACTATTTATAAAGAGGATTGGGGTGTTAATACTTTTGATTGCCTTTTTTATCCTTCTAAAATTTGATAATTTACAATAATGTCTTATAATTTGTTCAATTCATTCTATTTATTACACTATAATTATTCTTACAATAGACATGAGAGCTAATATTAAAAACTAAATGTATATTATAAATTTTAGTCATAAAATTTATTTAATTCATTCAATTTACTACACTAATTAGTCTTGCACTAAACATAAGAATTGGTATATTATAAATTTTAACCATATTAGTCTTATGTTAAATAAGATAAATATTTCACTTTAGATATTAGATATTATATAATAAATATACAATTTTAATATATAAGATAATAATATCATATATTATACAATAAATATAAAATTTTAAGATATAAGATAATAATATCATAATTTAAGATAGTTTAATATTTATTTAAACATTTAACATCTAATCTAATACAACATTATATTGATATGTGCATCTGATGTATAAAAAATACGTGGAGAGGAATACTAATACGTTAATCTTTTGGTATAGTATAGAAATAGCATATAAATTATCATAATATTTATTACTAACTATTGCAATATGCTTATCATAGTATTTGGATATGAGATAATTCAAAGCATGCGGAGTTCCAAGCGGTGTGAGAAGCTATTATATTTGCTCTTAACAAATGTGGGAAGGTAAATTTTAAAGAAGACGCGGATGCAGTAATTAGGGATATCCATAATGGTGTGAAGCAACACTCGAGTTTTGGACACTTTGTGGATGATATTTAGAGATGTTGCACATGACTAGCTAGGGAATGAGATATTCAGGTAGAGAATATAAAGGCTAATGTGTTAGTTTGAAGAGCTAAGGAAATTAATGATTTTGTCGTATGGCTCGAAAACCCACCATCATTTTTACAAAATGTTTTGCAATTTGATAAGGAGCAGCGTTAATCCACAATCTTTCTTGCACTTCTGGGTTTTTAGTTTAGTTTGAACATGTACTAATTTTTTTCATGATAAAACTATTATAATATAATAATTAAATCCTAGCTAATAAAGTAATTTATAACGTCTCCCCTTCTAAACTTATTAATGATGCACTTAATATAAATTTTAGTGAGAAAATCATCATTAAAGCATAAAAGTATATTCTCTTACTGACTAGTCAAATTCTCCTCATGCACTAATTATTTCATGAATAATCTACTTCCATAAACATGCAACTTGGATACCAAGGGTTGCCTAAAATAATGCTATATATGGATACTCAAATGCACAAAAGGAAATACTAAAAGAGTCAAAAAATAAAGGAAGTGAGAATTTTGACAGTGGAGTCAATCCCTCGTTATATTAACTGGGATATCTTGCAGTCAACAAGATTTCATGGGCGATGATTGAGAGAGAAAATTTTATTGCTTTTCTTTGGAGGAAACAAATAGATGTGCAAATCCGTGGAGAGAAAAGCTAATATAAATGTTAATAAATGCATGACGAGTGTGTGGCTGGGGGGCTCTGTTTGAGTCCTCTTTGTTGTTCTAAAAAAATCATGGCGATTGTAATGTTTGATGGCCTTCAAATATTTTAGTCACATATCATTACTCAATACGCATCATGTGCAAAACACGTGTTATGTACTAGTATTTAAAGACCCATTTGGTTATATGCTTCGTCTTCTTCACGCTTTGACTGCCTTCATGCATGATGCATGAGCACGGATGCCATCATTTACATCTAGAACTTTGTCTAGGTTTTTTTATTTATAATTTTTTTATTAATGATTGAAGGATTATTATTGGTGCATTAGGTATAAAAAGTCACCCTTGTTTAATTGATATGTAGTGAAATATATTGTTTTTATTGAATATATTGATATATATTGAATATATTGTTTTATGGATATATAATAGAATATATTCTGTTATATACTGTTTTTATTTATAATTTTATTCAATATATTGTTTTAGTGATATATAATCGGATATAAAACATAATATATTATTTTTATTCAATATTTACATTAATGACGTATCAAAAGGATATCAACATTAATAAGCTAGACTTACACATGTTTGGTCCTAATCCAACGCCCTATATTTTTTCGCTAACTTATCAACGCCATAAACTGATATCACTATGTACTTCTCTTGTAACATGTATTGCTAACAACAAATGCTTTAGAAGTCATGACTTTTTTGGTTACATTCGAGTTAGAAATTTAGAGTTAATTATGAGATTTAAGATATTGTTTCATTCTCATGCATGATAAGACATATAAATATTAAATTAATATTTAATTGATAACCAACGGATTAGTGCTATTTTAACTCAAAATTTTCTTTTGTGGCTAGCTACTGGAAAGAACCCAACTTGAGACTTTATATCATATAATCTGAAGAACCATATGAATTATGTAGCATAAATCATGTGTAACATGAATGAAAATGCATGTCCTAACTTACCCACCCCCCACAACCACCGC
>BQKN01000879.1:93211-122250 GCA_022839385.1 Asparagus kiusianus
ATGCATCTCCACCTTTCATTTTGTGCATAAGCACAAAATAAGAGGAGGTATTATGCAATGAAAGGTGAAGATGCATTAGGAGATATTAGGAGGCACTATGTCTTAGTAGAGGATCCCAATCCGTTCCCCAAGTGCTATTTAAATAGGCCCTGATAGAGGCCTTTGTGCGTTAGGGAATTTATCATCCCCCCTATGGTAACATGATTAATTATATATCTTCAGTATCAAGGCGCTTATATTGGTGTTGCTTGAAATACTCCCTCACGGTCTCGCCGAACTCTTGCTTTTAGTTGGGATAGCACTGCAACGGAAATCTTCCTCCTACTTTTGGTGAGAAATGGCTAATAAAGAGGTTGGAGAGCTAACAAAAGTTGTGAATAGACTTCTTGAGGAGGGAATTGTATCAGGCCTTGGCCTTACCACTCAACGTGCTTGAGAAGTATCAGCACATCAGGGCGTCGATCATCGACCTGGCTATCTCCATCGCAAGATATTTTCTTGTGCGACAAGTGTTACCGTGTGGCAGTACCTCATTAGCGTAAGATAGTACGGCCGACGTATGTGTAGATTAACCAGTTATGGAGGTCGACAATTAGAGAGATTAGATACTCGATTGATATCTTCTAACATGATATGTTAAGGATATGATACGATTCGAGTCAATCATCTCTAATTAGGGCGGACGAACCTCCACAGGAATTGGGCCGGATTGGGACAAGACACGGTAACATACATGTTGAGACCGGTTTTCATAGACCCATATCGTTACACACGTGCTTAGGGGTCAGATCCATGGGCCGTAAACCAAATTGTATGCTGCGTGTGGGCGTCCCACACTTTAAAGAGCTAAAATTTGCATACCTAGCTGTATGCATAACAGCCTGTAACCACATGCCTTGTTGTATGATGCTCTACACTTTGTATTATATAATTTGGACCTAAAGGTAAATGAACTCTGCAATTTTGGGTTTGTGGGAACATACAGAACAGGTGGCACAGCCTCGCTGTTCCAAAGCAGGCCCAAGGGCAACATGTGAATGAGCCTCCAAATCAATGCTATTTCATCAGAGGAGATCAACAGAACTTCTTGATCAAATATACGGACTGTAATCCACCACAAAAATAACTGAAGAGTCCTAGGTTAAAATTTGATGGATTATGATCCGAAATGTGGATTCTAATCCGCTTTCACCAAGATGCCAAGCATGCTCTTGAAGTGTAGGGTAAATTTTTGACATTTTTATGGGTTTGATTGACAAAGACAAATGGACAATTCTTCTCTCGATTAGTCACTGAAATATAGTTTATATTGAAAGAATTACATCACGACGATTCCATTATTCTTATTTTTAGATTGATATATGTTGAGTTATTTAGATAGATTGGGTTAATTAGTTAATGTTATAAGGACCTATTTGTAAGAGTGCATTAATATAAAAGGGGTATCTCTCTATAAGAGAAAAGAACCCTAATTTTCACCCCCAAACTTCTATATGGTATCAGAGCCATGTGACGGCTCCTATGCCCTCTCCTCTTGAAGCTATCGACTTGATCAAGCTCCTGAGATCTTGCCTGAGCCGTCTCGAGCCATCTCAATGAAAGCACCAGGCTCCTTCCGCCGCCAAATCATCCCAAGTCCCACTTCCACCGCCAGCGCTGCTGCTGTCGCCACGGATTGGTGGGCGGACCCGTGGCATCGACAGCAGGATCCAGGACTGGTGGACGGACTTGCCAGATCTAGGGTTCTGCCGAGATCGAGGACAGCAGGATCGGGGACTGGTGATCGAGGACTGGAGGTTCTGCCAAGATCTAGGGTTCATTTTTCTCCTCGCTCTCTTTGGATCGCTGATGTGAAGCCATCGGACTTGGATCGCTCTCTGTGGATCATTTTTTGGGTGCGTTGAAAGAGAGTGGGAGAGAACGAGGAGAAAATGAAGGAAATTAGCGCCTTTCGTCGGTTTTTGTTCGTTTAATGAAGGAAATCAGTGAAGCCCTTGCTCTATATTTTTTTATTGGTTTTCTTTGTTGCTGGAAAAGGAGTTGAAGGAGATCCTCATGAATTAAAAACGAGGGGGTTTCTTCTTTTAAGGGTAGTCAACTGTGAAGATGGGAACACCTGTGACAAGTCAAGAATTGAAGGAGATCCTAGAGGGGGTGGCCAGGGTATTTCAGACCAAACTAGAGGAGAATCCTAGTAGGTCAGTTGTGGCCACACCGGAGTCGGTGTTAGTACTGCAGAGGGTAAAGTTGCTACCTAATGACATCAAGCTTGAGGGGACAAGAAACTATCCGAGTTGGTCTCGGAGGGCACTATTGAACCTTCGAATCAAAGGACTTGAAAAATATATGAAGGGGGAGTGCACTGAGCCGGAGAATAAGGTGAGTGCAGAGTGGAACACATGGAGTAACACTAATTCTCTGGTGGTTTCTTGGTTGTTGACTTCTGTGTCTCCAACCATAGTTGGGATGGTAGAGTCTATCTCAAGTGCAGCTGATGTCTGGAAGATATTGGAGGGGATGTACTCTAGAGCTGGGAGTGTGATGATGATGATGGAAGTAGAGGAGAATATTGATGCTACCACACAAGGGGAGAAGACAGTCCACCAGTATGCAGCAGAGCTACGTCACTTATGGGCGGATCTGGATCACTATGATCCATTATCACTACAAAACCCGGCAGATGTTCTTTTGGGGAGGCAATATCTTGAGCGTAGGCGTGTGGTTTGCTTTCTCAAGGGTCTGAACCCAAAGTTTGAAGGAAGAAAGGCAGCAATGTGTCACCTGTCATCTCTCCCCTCCTTGGATGAAGCTATTTCATCGATGGAACAAGAGGAGATCAGACATAAGGTGATGATAGGCGAGGCCTCACCTGCTGTCCGCTCGGCTTTGGTGGTTCTAGATGCTCATATCAGAGATGATAGAGAGTGCTACAATTATGGAAAGAAAGGGCACCTCAGTTACAATTGCCCTCAACCCTGCAATACTGGTGGTAGCCGGGGGGTAGAGGACAGAGAGGTGGCCGTGTAGGTCGAGGAGGCAGGGGACGTGGAGGCCGAGGAGTTGCTCACCTAGCTGTGACAGAGGAGTCCCAGACTAATGGGATGACTAGAGCTAAAATAACAGAGCTGGAGGAACTACGCCAGTTCAAACTTCAGGCTGAGAGTTCGAAGGGTAAGGGACAAGTCACTCAGGATATGGATCACACTACCTACTTTGGTAACTTTGTTGGTTATGCTCATACGAACAAAGGTACACGGGTGCATGCACTTGCATCCACTAAAACTCATGTTGATTGGATCATAGACTCAGGTGCATCTAGGCACGTCACAGGAGCATCTAGTGAGTTTGCATTATATTATCCGAGTAAGCATATGCGTCCTGAGACAGTTCAGACTTGGGACATCCCAACCCATCAGGGGTACTGGCTCATCCATTGCACTTCATCTGTTATCTTGTCATCAGTATTGTATGTTCCTTCGTTTCTAGTTAACTTACTCTCTGTTAGCTCTCTTATTGATCAACTAAATTGCACTGTGTTATTTGATCGAGATATGTGTGTCTTCCAGGAGAAGGAAACGGGGAGGAGGATTGGGACTGGCATCAGGCGTGATGGTCTTTGGTACTTGGACAGGGAGACTGCAATGATTACTGCTGCTGTTAGCGGAGGACAAGAGGCAGAAGCAATGCTTCAACATTGCCGATTAGGGCATTTATCTTTTGATAGTTTGAATAGGTTAGAACCTGAGCTAATGAAGAAAGCGGATAGAAAAGAGGTATTTTGTAATGCTTGTGAACTTGGAAAACATACCCGTTCTACTTATAAAATGATTGGTCTTTGAAGTCTTAAACCATTTGCACTTGTCCATTCTAATGTTTGGGGACCATGTCCTACTACCTCTATTAGTGATTTTAGATGGTTTGTTACTTTCATTGATTATTATTCACGTGTGGTCTGGATATACATGATGAAACAGAAATCTGAGGTTTATAAATGTTTTCAAGATTTCTCGACTTATGTGAAGACACAGTTTGGAGTGCAGGTAAAGATTCTTCGAACAGATAATGGGACTGAGTATGTCAACAAGAAATTTGCGGCTTTCATCTCTAGTCAGGGAATTCTTCATCAAACCACCTGTCTAAACACCCCTGCTCAAAATGGGGTGGCTGAATGCAAGAACAGGCATCTACTGGAAGTGACACGCTCATTGATGTTGACAATAAATGTGCATAAGTTTTTATGGAGTGAGCCGGTTATGTCAGCAGCTTATTTGATCAACATGATGCCATCAAGAGTATTGGGGATGAAGACACCATGTGAAATGCTCTTGGGCTCGAATGTTTTTGTTGTTCCACTAAGAGTGTTTGGATGTACATGTTATGTGAGAGATCACAGATTGATCGATGGTGAGTAAACTTGATCCGTAAGCAGTTAAATGTATCTTTGTTGGCTACTCATCAAGTCAAAAAGGATACAAGTGTTGGTGTCCTACTGAAAGAAGATTATTTGTCAGTATGGATGTGACTTTTCGGGAGTTTGAACCTTTTTATGGGGAGAAGACAGAGTTGAGTTCCTTGTTTGGAGATGGCTCTACTAACGCTAGTAGAGAGGGGGAGAATGAGAATGAGAATGACATCGTGGTTAGGATGATTCCATGTCCTCTTGAGTCACCGAGTAGTGATGTTACATCGTCGAGTAGTGGTGGCGACTCAGGACATGGAAGTCAAGGTCAGGGGGAGTTGAGAGTATACACGAGGAGACAGAAACAGCAGCATGAGTCGCCTCCTGTGCCTGTGCCAGTACCCACAACTGTTGATGTCCCAAATCCCTCCTCTCCAATGACTTCCTCATCTTCTCCACCTGAGTTGATAGGTAATGATTCCTTCCCTGATACTTCTATTATTCCTATCTTGCCTCGCAGAACCTCTAGAGTCAATGTTGGAAACCTTCCAGCTAAGTTTGGTAGTTGGGATACTGACATTGCGAATTACATTTCATATGCATCCATTCCACCTGCATATAAGTCATTGCATTATTGCATTCAGTGCCTGTACCTAACAACTGGTAGGTAGCTAAGCAAGACCCTAGGTGGTTGAGTGCCATGCATGAGAAACTTCAGTCCTTGAAGAAGAATGACACATGGGAGCTGGTACCTTTGCCAGCTGGGAAGCGTGCTATTGGATGTAAGTGGGTGTATATGGTTAAGCAAACTCCAGAGGGCAATATCGATAAATACAAGGCCAGATTGGTTGCTAAAGACTACAGCCAAACGTATGGCATTGACTACGACGAGACATTTGCTTCAGTAGCAAAGATGAGCACTGTTAGAGTGTTGGTGTCATGTGCTGCTAACTTCAATTGGCCACTACATCAGCTAGATGTCAAGAATGCCTTTTTGCATGGAGATCTCCAGGAGGAGGTGTATATGGAGATTCCACCAGGCTTCGCTACTTCTCAAGTAGCTGGGAAGGTATGCAAGTTGAAGAAATCTTTGTATGGTTTAAAACAGTCTCCGAGGGCATGGTTTGACAGATTTAGGTTGGCAGTTTGTGGTATGGGATACAAGCAGTGTAATGGGGATCATACTGTGTTTTACAGGCACTCCAAAACTCGTATCACTATCCTGGCGGTCTATGTTGATGATATTGTAATCACTGGAGATGATGTTGAGGAAATCCTACGGTTGAAGAAGAAATTAGGAGAGGAATTTGAAGTTATAGATCTGGGGCAGTTGAAGTACTTCCTCGGAATTGAAATTGTAAGGTCACGAAAGGGTATAGTGCTTTCTCAGCGGAAGTATGCTCTGGATCTTTTCTCAGAGACAGAGATGTTGGGGTGCAGAGTTGCATCTACTCCTATCTAGCAGAATCATAAGATGTGTGCCGAGGGTGGTGACCCGGTGAGTAAAGAGCAATATCAAAGATTAGTTGGACGACTTATATATCTATGCCATACGAGACCTGATATTACTCATGCAGTGAGTGTGGTGAGTAGATATATGCATGATCCCAGAGAGCAATATATGGAGGCAGTTCGCAGAATTCTAAGATATATTAAGGGAAGCCCAGGAAAGGGGTTATGGTTCAGGAGTTCTGGACATCTGAGAATTGAAGGCTATTGTGATGCTGATTGGGCGGGTTGTATGGATGATCGTAGGTCCACTACAGGCTACTGTGTATTTGTTGGAGGCAATCTCATATATTGGCGTAGCAAGAAGCAAGATGTGGTGGCTAGGTCTACAGCTGAGGCCGAGTACAGGGCTATGACAGTTAGTCTGTGCGAGTTGATGTGAGTCAAAAATATATTATCTGAGCTGTGCTTGTTTAGAAGAGACTCCTTACAACTTTAGTGTGACAACAAATCGGCGATTAATATTGCAAACAATCCAGTTCAGCATGATCGCACCAAACATGTGGAGATTGATCGGTTCTTTATCAAGGAGCAACTGAATAGAGGAGTTCTGACTTTGAGCTATGTGAAATCAGAAGAGCAGTTAGCTGGTTGTTTAACAAAAGGATTAGGTTCTAGAGAGTATGATATCCTTTGTAACAAGATGGGGATGATTGATATCTATCGCCCATCTTGAGGGGGAGTGTTGAGTTATTTAGATAGATTGAGTTAATTAGTTAATGTTATAAGGACCTATTTGTAAGAGTGCATTAATATAAAGGGGTACCTCTCTATGAGAGAAAAGAACCCTAATTTTCACCCCAAACTTCTATAATATAAGAATTCATTATTGATGCGAACAAATGTTGCGTTAGTAGCTTGTTAGCACTCGTTCATTCAAGTGACCTGGCCAAAAAAGTTAATGCAATCTGGATTCCATTATTCTTATTTTTAGTTGTGTTTTTAGTTTGCATTGTAATCTCTGTTTGTGTAGACTAATCTCTATAGCTGTTTGGATTTTGTTTTAAGGCTATATATCTGTACTTGATAATGTGGTACTGTTGTCTTTTCGTGAATGTTGGTTTGTTTTTCATGACAATGACATCGTCTCTCAGTTACAATTTTCAGTAGATTGTGAATAAATTTTTTTTTGAATAGTTACTAACATTATTGTGTGAATTAAAGAATATCAAAAAGGAGGAATGTGGAGGGTGATTCATCTCGGGGAAAGAATGCTAATTCTTTGATATGGTATCCTGCTATGGAAGATTAAGCTCGTTGATGCTTCTTTGCATCAAAGTGTAAATGGAAATCGAATCAATGGTATGTTTACAACAACAGCTTACAATCAAATAGTGGCTGAACTCATAGAAAGCTTTCCCAATAAGCCATTTGATAAGGTGAAAGTGAAGAACCGTATGATGTATATGAAGTCAAAAAACGGACAGCTTGTTATGGTGTGTTTATGAATGGTGCATGGTAGTGGTTATACTTGGAGCCAGAGCACCAACATGTGGAGTGCAGAACCTGAGGTTTGGGATAGGTTAATTCAGGTGCATCGTTACTGTATTAAAATTTTAATTGTTATCTGTTGTGACACACACACGTACGTACGTACATATACATATATATACACACACACGTATGTACGTACATACATATACATATATCTACCCAGCATTTGCATGAAGAGTATTTTCCCAACTAATATAAAGCAACAATATTCTTGACAAATATGCTAAAATTTCAACTTAAGAGGACTAAAATTCGAACAGGTACAATATGCTAAAACCTTATGTTGGTCGCATGCTCTTTCATGATTTTTTGGATACAGTAGAAATGACAGGGAGCCCCGATGAGGTTTTACAAGTTGGAGACTTTCGTCAAATAATCATCTTTTTTCATTGTCTAGTTATCAATTTTCAATATGTAATAAAAATGAAGTATTATTTACATGTTTCTGTGTGTATGAGAGTAGTTTAATTCTAGAAATTCCTTTGATTTGAACAGCTGAATCCGGGAGATTCTCGGCTTTGGTACAAATCTCATTGCACTTGTAATGTTTGTAATTTCTCCCTACTGTTTTTCAGTGGATAATGCTCAACGTTTATTGGAAATTTTAGAGTTTTGTATAAATGATATTTAGAGACGCCAGAGTGGGCCCTGATTCTAATTAAAAATAATTTCAAATACTATGTGAATACATTTCTGTCCACATAAAAATTGCGGATAAATCATTTTTATTGCAACAGGTTCTATAATCTCATTCACTCGTTTGCTTTAAATAATAATCACTACCACAATCCTTGGCCCATGCTTGCTTCAGCGTGCGCCCAAACAGTGATCTTGTCAGACAAGTTGAGCACAAAACAGTTGTTTTAACTTCACATCCACATGTTTAGTAGATCATAACTTCACAGCCAATCTGGTAACTAAATTTTTCTTGAGAGAAAAAAAAAAAACTTAGGAGAGGATATATGTTACCTGTAGACAAGTGATAAAGTTTAGTGGAAAATGTTTCCAGCCCCCAAAATAGGAGAAAACGTGCCTCCCACCCCTAAGATTTTTTTCAACGGGTGTTTTGCCCTTAAAAGTAACATTTTTATTCTCTGAGCCTCCAAAACACAAAGTCCAAGAGATTAAAATAAGTGAAGACCATAATACCCTTCTCTCTCTCTCTCTCTCTCTCTCTCTCTCTCTCTCTCTCTTTATTATGATGTTACTATGATGATTTCAACTGGGTTTTGGGGGGGATTTTTCTAGTTCCCTCCAAAAATTTTCAGCGGCATCGACATCGATGGCGATGGCGATGTTGTGGATGGCCGGAGCGATGATGGAGGAGAAGGCGAGCATGGCAGGAGGAGGGCGTCGGAGGGTGGAGAGGTGGGGGAGGGAGGAGGGAGAGCAGAGGGATTGCAGGGTTAGAGAGAGAACGGGTATTATAGTCTTTACCTGTGTAAAATTATTGGGCTTTGTGTTTTGGGGGCTCAGAGAATAAAAAGGTTACTTTTGGGGGCAAAGCACCCGTTGAAAAAATCTTGGGGGTGGGAGGCACGTTTTCTCCTGTTTTGGGGGCTGGAAGCATTTTTCCCTAAAGTTTAATATTATTTCACTCAAAGACATGTTAGTTGTTTACAAATTACTGACATGAATGTTTTTTTTTTGAGTGAAAATAGGGATTTCCCTATCAATAGATTACTATAACCAAAAGGTGTACTTACAAAAGAAGATATATGCTGCTGATTAAGGCCACATCTCCGAGATGGAGATAAAGACCCAATTAGCAGAAGATGTCTTGGAGGTATACATCAAAATCATCAAAAAACTAACTAACTACAAACCAAAGAAAAGAAACCATCACCTAAGACCCATCGGGACAAAAAATGCCAGCAGGACATCAACGGAAGATCAAGGCATCATGTTGCTGTCCTCGCTCGACTCTAGGATAGTTGGAAGTCCAGCGTCGAGAATGAGCTTCTTCATCTTGAGCGACTTCTTGGTGTTGGGGGCCCCTGACCATGAAAGAATGAAATTAACAGACTTCTTAATGATGTGGTGAGTGGAAGACGTGAGGTTAGAGAAGAGGAGGTCATTGCGTGCTTTCCACATAACCCAGCTTATGGTAGGGAAACAGACCCCCCATAAGAGGCGAACGGAGGCATGAATAGATGTGTCGTAGCAGACTACTAAACACTGGTCGGTGGAATCTAGAAGGGAGTCAATTCCTAATTTGAGAAGAAAGGGAACCCAGATGAGTCGAGTTCGGTTACATGAAGTGAAGAGATGGTCATGAGATTCTTGCTCGATACAATAAAAGCAGCACGAGTTAGCTAACCAACCTTGAGAGGCTAGCCTGTCTTTGGTCTTCAGTCTAAGAGAATTAAGGAGCCAGAAAAAGATTTGGACTTTGCTAGGCAGCATATTATTCCATATTATGGAGATGTGCTTGAATCGCAACCCACCATCCGCTAAGGTGCGATGGAGGGACTTGACAGAGAAAGATTTGGAGGCTGATATCGACCAAGATGCACAATCAGGACAATTTGCAGAGGAGGAAGGGACGAGGTGAGGAGATGACAGATAAGAGAGGAGGCCTAGCACTTGGCTTCTAGCCTCTTCGCAACTAGGATGCCTGATAATGGGTTTCCATACCCAGGAGCCCCCTTGGAATCTCCCTTGAGATTCGATGGTGACAAGCTTGGTGAATGCAAGATCATAAGCTTTAGGAAAGAGACTAGCAAGAGAATTGTCACCAGACCATTTGTCTTCCTGTAGGCTGTCTAAAAATCACAACAGATAGCTGATCCCCATCAAACACTAATGATAGAAGTTACAATTTGACGACTTCCAAAAGACTACAATTTGAAGACTTTCACGTAGAATGTTACAATCTGACGACCTTCACAACAACTAATGAAAGATCTAATTCAACAGCCTTCACAATCAACATCGGGAGTTACAATCCGATGACTCTCATATTTTCAAGGAGCCAAGATGAATGTTACAAGATGACGATCTTTGCAACGCTCTAGCAAAAGAGACTACAAATCGACGGTCTCTTCATATTAAAACGCAGATATCTCTCAAACCGGAAGGAATTTGGCGAAATGGATGAAGCAAACCAAACCTCATAGGGTTGGTTTGGTCGGCTCCGTCTCGTCGAGATAGCCGATTTTCATATATAATTCGTCCTATTCCGACTTACGGTTTGAAAGTTATGACATGTTCTTCGCAGCAAGTTATGTTTTGAAGTCTGTCAGTGAGATTGCACTTCGCTTGAACATGGGACTTAGCATGAAGCTCGCCGAGCCCGTCTGAGGCTCAACTCTGCATCCAAAACTCAAAACGCAGAGGTCATGCCCGCGTTCTAAACTCAAAACGCAGAGGTCGTGACCGCATTGAGATTCAAAACGCAGAGGTCGTGGCTGCGTTCCAAACTTAAAACGCAGAGATCGTGACTACATTCCAGAGTCAAAACGCAGAGTTCGTGGACTCAAAACGCAGAGTTCATGCAAAGCCCAACTCTGCGTCTCAGGTCCAAAACACAGATTTCATCTCCGCGTCCCAACACTGCGTCTCAGGTCCAAAACGCAGAGTTCATGCAAAGTCCAACTCTGCATCTCAGGTCCAAAAGGCAGATTTCATCTCCGCGTCCCAACTCTGCATCTCAGGTCCAAAACACAGAGTTCATGCAAAGCCCAACTCTGCATCTCAGGTCCAAAATGCAGAGTTCATCTCTACGTCTCAGGTCCAAAACGCAGAGTTCATGCAAAGCCCAACTCTGCGTCTCAGGTCTAAAACGCAGAGTTCATCTCTGCGTCCCAACTCTACGTTTCAGATTTATATCGCATCGCGACCTGTGCGTTCAACCACCAAAATAGGCCAAACTCTGTGTTTTTAGTCTAAAAACGTAGAGTTCGGGCCCTGAACGCTATTTTTTTAGCGTTTGACTCGTTCAAAGCACGAACTGAACGGTTTCTAAACCGTTTTCCCCACGATTTGGGGAGCTGTTTAAGGGGGACGGTTACACCCCATTCAGCCCCACTTAGGAGCGAATTAAGGGGACGACTATACCCCTTAATCCCCTATAAATAGTGGAAAACTCAATTGAGTTCAGGGGGATCGGAGGAGGCTCGGATTGATCTTGCGGCTGGCTTTTTGGGGTCTTAGACTCGACAGCGAAGAGGAGATCTTCGGCTTGGCAGCGAGGGGGAGATCAACGTTCATCCTTCAGTAATGTTTGACAATAGAGAGCTTTCATCATTGGCTATTAACCGACTTTCGGTTCAAATCAACTCTTTTACAAGAGTTTAAACTCGTTCAGAGTTATCAACTCGTCCAGAGTTCTAAAACTTGCTTTGCAAGTTCTCCACAACGTCAAATCGTGAGGAGAAAATCATGTTCCAGTGAATCAAGACATTCGGATCGTCAACGGAGAGCAAACTCGACGCGAGCATTCGAGGGAGGCACTCCATCGCCACCGTGAAGAACCCAGAATTAAACAAATGGGAGAATCCAAATCATTCTCCTCTCTTTTGTAATCAGGAAAATCCAATTGTAATCGAGATTGAGAGAGTTGTAATCATTCTTTTTCTAAGCAGTTAGAGAGAATAAATCAAATACGATTCTTTCATTATTCTTTTTATTACAAATTTTCCACAAACACTTTCCCAGAAACATGATGTCAACCCGTTGCCCAGAGACCATTTGATGAAGGGGAAGAAGATATGGGTGCATGAATAGACGTCTTTCCAAAATTTGGAGTAGAGATTAGGGGGGGGGTTGTGAAGGTTGATAGAGTAGACTGATTGGAGAATCCTCCCAACGAAATTGTTGTTGTCCAGGAAGTGCTAGAGCCATTTGGAGAGGAGAGCAGAGTTAAAAAGTTGGAGGTTGATCACACCCAGACCTCCGATAGCTTTAGGAGAGCAGACTGTCTTTCAATTTATCGGATTATAGCCTTTGACGCTATCAGGAGCCTTACCCCATAGGAAGTTTCGTCTGATACGATCTATTTTCTTGATGAGCCATGGGGGAAGCTTGAAGAAGGACATGAAGTATAAGGGTAAGGATGAAAGGACTGATTTAAGGAGGACTAGTCGGCCCCCTATAGACAATTGCTTGCTTTTCCATATTGATAGTTTGCGATGGAGGGAGTCCAAAAAAGGTTGCCAATCTGATCTGGAAAGAGAGCCTCGTTTCAATGGAAGACCAAGATATTTGATGGGGGGAAGCGATTGAACAATTGAGGATGTTGGCCAGGGTGACTCCTTTAGTAGGTGATTTGCCGCTATAAAACAGATTGGATTTAGCAAAGTTGATGACCAAACCAGAGATGCTTTCGAAAAGATACAGGATAGATTTGAGGTTAATGATGTCAGACTCAATAGCTTTGCAAAAGATAATGGTGTCGTTTGCGAATTGCAATGATTTAATGTCCCATAGCTAGGGGGGCAGGAGGGGCAGATTTAAGGTGTGGGCAATTGCCCTTACTAACCCCGAAGGTTTATATCTAATATAAAGCTTATATTTAAAATTTCCTTGATAAAAAAGTAAAACTACTTTGAATTTGAGATCACTGGAAATCAAAGTGGAAACTTTGGGTTCTATTACTTTTGTGGGGTCGAAAAAAATTAGGACATAGGAAATTGCTGGAGGAAGATGAATAGTAAGATTTTTCTTGTCATGTTCTGGTTACTCTGTTGGGGATTTTGTGGAGATTAATCTGCAAAATTAATCACTAAACGAATAACGGCAGTAATAAAAAATACTACAAGCAAGCAAACATCAAGATTTAACGTGGTTCGACAAATCGTGCCTACGTTCACGGGGTAATCCAGAGAGAAATATTCCACTATGAATCAAGAGTACAATCCCTCCAAGTTACACCTGAACTTGAGGATTAAATCACAAGAGAAAGATACAGTGTTACCTCTAGGGCACCAAAACCCTAAAACCCGTCTCACCAAAAATCTCCAACTCTCGCGGAGAAACCAGCACCGTACCCTCAACGACATCTTTGTTCTGAAGACAACGGCTTTTGAATTACTTCAATCGGACACCAGAGCTATCCGGAATCTGAATTTTCCTCTTTCTCTTCTTCTCTCTCTTTTTCTCTCTCCCCTCGGGTACTGTAGCACAGCGGTTACTGTAGCACCCGAAAAAAATTATTCTTCTATGAAAATTTGATCTCAGGTCTCTCTTATATAGAATTTTCCAAACCTATTCCTATTTCAAATAGATCATCCAAATCATCTTCTATATAGAATCCTAATTCATGTAGACTTCTTATAGATAGAATTCTAATTCATGTAGACCTCCTCATATGGGCCTTATCTTGGGCTGGACCAACAACAATCTCCCCCTCTAGCCCAAGGAGGGGATATGCTAATATTTAACTCCTCAACGGGTGTTCATGCCGGCCAATCGCCGACACAACTCTGTATTCTCTCTGAAAACGGTCTTCGTTAAAAAATCTGCTGGATTTTCATCTGTGTGAATCTTCTGTAACTTTAGCTCCTCTTTCTCAACAGCTTCTCTAAGCCAATGATATCTCACATCGATGTGTTTTGTTCTGGAGTGGAATGTAGAATTCTTGCTCAAATCAAGAGCACTTTGACTATCAATGAAGATTTGATAATTATCCTGCTGCAAGCCTAATTCATGCAGAAATCTTCTCAACCAAATCATCTCCTTACCGGCTTTTACAGCTGCAATATATTCCGTCTCTGTTGTAGATAAAACAATATACTTCTGCAACCTGGACTGCCATGATACTGCTCCCCCTGCAAAAGTGAACAACCAACATGAGGTAGACTTCATGTGATCGAGATCACCTGCCATATCCGCATCTGCAAAACCATATAATACTTCGAACCTCCAAAACTCAAACACAATCTGGAACTGCCTTTCAAATATTTTAAGATCCACTTTACACCTTCCCAATGAACTTTTCCTGGATTAGAAAGAAACCTGCTCGCAACGCCAACTGCATGAGCTGTATCTGGCCGAGTGCAAACCATGGCATACATCAAACTCCCTACAGCTGAAGAGAAAGGAATATTCTTCATCTCACTCTTTTCCTTATCTGTAGTCGGGCAAAATTTCTTGCTAAGCTTCAAATGTCCTGCAAGCGGAGTACTGACTGACTTAGCATCTTTCATGTTGAATCTATCAAGTAGCCGTTCAACATATTTCTCTTGTGATAACCATAACTTCCTGGCTTTCCTATCACGAATAATATCCATACCAAGAATCCGCTGTGCCGAGCCCAAATCCTTCATGTCAAAAGCTTTAAATAACTCCTTCTTCAGCCCACCGATTATCTGACTATCCTGACCAACAATCAACATGTCGTCCACATAAAGCAAAAAGGATAATGAAGCTAGAATCTGAAATTCTCCTGAAATATACGCACGAATCTGCAACTGTCCTCTGGTAGTCATGACTCAGCATGAAAGAATCAAATTTCTTGTACCACTGCCTGGGTGCCTGCTTCAAACCATAGAGACTCTTCTTCAACCTGCAAACCATGTGTTCTTTTTCCTGCACTTCAAAACCTTCTGGCTGTTCCATGTAGATCTCCTCCTCCAAATCACCATGAAGTAATGCAGTTTTCACATCAAGCTGCTCAATCTTGAGGTCTAAACTAGTTGCTAAACCCAAGATAACTCTAATGGACGTCATCTTCACAACCGGTGAAAAAAATTCATCAAAATCAATGCCATTTTTCTGACCAAAGCCTTTCACCACTAATCTAGCTTTGTATTTCTGAATCTCTTTGTAACCATCCTTTTTTAACTTGAACACTCACTTGTTCTTCAAAGCTTTTCTGTCCTTTAGCAAATCCACCAACTCATAAGTATCATTCTTTTCAAGAGACTTCATCTCTTCCTTCATAGCCTGGAACCATCTGTCCTTGTCTTTATGAATATGTGCCTCCTGAAAGCTTTCTGGCTCCCCCTCTTCTGTCAGTAAAGAATACTCTGAAAGAGGATATCTCGTGGATGGTTGATGCTCTCTAGCTGATCTCCTAAGTTGTGGCTCTGCAAACTCCTGTTGCTGGTGATGCTCCCCTGCTGAGGAGCCTCCTGCTCGTGATTCTGATCACCGTCTCCCTGCTCTAGTATCTGACTGTCATCATCAACATCATCATCATGCACCTGCTCTGTATCTGTAGGATGCAATTGTACTGGAGACGAAACTGGTGTTATAAATGGAATTTCACTAGCAACACTTTCTGACTGCTCTGCTCTCCCAAGATCTGCAATAGTCTGATCCTCCTGAAAAATCACATCTGCTCGTCTAATCATTTGTCTCTTTTCTGGATCCCATAGTTTGTAGCCGAACTCATCTTCTCCATAACCAATAAAGATGCAAGGAACTGCTCTATCATCAAGCTTCTGTCTCTTCTCCTTCGGAATGTGTGCAAACACCTTGCAACCAAACACCTTCAAATGAGAATAGAAAATATCTTTTCCAGACCAAACTCTCTCTGGACTATCAAAACCCAAAGGAACTGAAGGAGATATGTTGATTATGTAGCATGCAGTGCGAACAGCTTCAGCCCAGAAGCTCTTAGGTAACTTCGCCATCTTCAACATTGTAGGCTGTCTAAAAATCACAATAGATAGCTGATCCCTACGAGATTACAAGGCAATGGTTCCTTCGAATCAAGAAGCAGAATTCATCCTTACGATCGAAACAGAAGAGATTTCTAAATCATTACATCCGCAGCATTATAATCGCTACAAACACGACCTCATGTTTGAGATAATTGATCTTAATGGTTGCGACAACAACATGATCAATATTATATTAGCAACTATTAGAGATGCTGATGAGCAGTGGAATGATTTCAGAAATAAAAGGTTGGACTTAGTTGGTGAGTTGCTTGGTAGAGAGTTGTGGGCAAATATTCGTCGAAAAGACACTATGGATGTTGATTCCCGACAAATTCCAACAATGAAAGCTACAATCAAATAGCTTTCGGGTCGATAAGCGAAAACTACAAATGGAGGACTTTTCACATAGATCGAGAAGAGTTACAATTCGACGACACTTCCGACAAATGATGGAAACTCTATTCAGCAGGCTTCACAATCTGCAGTGGAAGTTACAATCTGACGACTTTCACACTCCACAACAACAAAAGCGGGGATTACTGAACAACGGTCCTTGCAACACCTTACAAAAGAGGTTACAAGTCAACAAACTTCTTCTAAAAACGTGGAAATCATCCCCGCGTTACAATTATGGAAATGCAGGCGACCCCGCGTTTCCAAGTCACAAATCAAACGTGAGCGACCCTCGCGTTTGTAGGGGTTCAACTCACACCGACCCCCGCGTTTCCAAGCAGGCAACAAGCCAAAACGCGAGCGACCCTCGCGTTCATCAATGTTCAGCCAACACCCAACCTCGCGTCTCAATCCTAAGACACGAAGTTGGGTTCTGAACGCCAGATTGGGCGTTTGACTTGTTCAAACACGAGTCGAACGGTTTCAGAACTGTTTTCCCACGATCTGAGGAAATCACGCCCACGTAGGAGCGGATTTAGAGGGCAGTTACAACCTCTTATCCCCCTATAAAAACTCAACGAACTCAACAGAGTTAAGGATCAGATTTTGGATAATCGGATCAGGGGGCTAGCTCTTAGGAGATTGAATTCTGGAGGATCTCAACCACTCAGGTTCAGTGATTCAACAGCAGCGAAAATCCTTGAAGATAGGATTTTTGAATCGATCTCAGAAGATCAAATCTGAGAGAATTCTTCAACAACAGAATAACAGCTTGATCATTAACCGAATTTTCGGTTCTAACAACTCTATCCATAGAGTTCTAACTCGTTCAGAGTTCTTAAACTCATTAAAAAGTTACGTATAAAAACTTCCCACAGAAGTTCATCGTTCCCACGAGATAAAGACGGTCGGATTGTCAACAGAGAGCAATTTCGACGCGTACAATCGAAGGAGGCACTCCATCGCTACCTTGAAGAACCCAGTTTTAAACAAAGGAGAAAACCGAATTTGTTTTCTTCTCTTTTGTAATCAAGTTGTAATCGAAATCAAAGAAATATAAATCAATTTTCTTTTATTCTTTTCGTTGCAATTTTTCAACATTCAAAAGATGGCGACTCCGCTGGGGACTAGCTTTTCCAATGAAGAAGTGGTGGCGCAATCCGACGTCCACCTCATGGGAACGACTGTAGAAACTCTCGTCGTAGAGTTTGATTAAGCAAAATATGAGGAAGGCTTGTCCTCTGGATCGCTTAGCCCCAAGGCTAAGCGTGGTGTCCGCAAGATCTCCAAGGAGGTCGATTCTGTTGTTGAAGCTCCGAAGAAAGCCCTCTTCTTCGGCCAGGAACTCAAACTAGCTCTGCTAGTTGAAAATCCCACCTCCGCGACAGCCAGACATACGTCAGGCCACAAACGGCCTCTGGAGGAGACGAGTTCCATGCGCGTCAAAGACGCTGCTGCTAAGGCTTTGAAACAAGCCAAGAAGAACGCCGCTCGCAGACGGAGAAGATCCATACGACGAGCGCACTTGCGTGAAAGCCGAATGCTGGCACAACGCGAGAATCGCGTTCCTGAAGCTTCACCCGAACTTAGCGTTCCCAAAACAGAACGCTCACTTCGGGGCAATGAGCCTGACTACGAGCCTCGGCTAATTCAGCTGAAACGCGACCCTGAGTGGCGCGTTGTCTCTTCAAAACGCAGCCCTCAGAAGGAAGCTGCCAAAAACAAACGCGACCCTCAGGGAAGCGTTCAACCAGAGCATGACCCTCGCAGGTCTGTTTCACCAATTAAACGCGACCCCCAGGGGCGCGTCCAAACAAAACATGACCCTCGCGGATCTGTTTCATCATTTAAACGAAGGCCTCGGCCTAACGTTTATAAATCCAAAAGCGACCCTCGCGTTACCCTTCAGAAACGCGACCCTCACGTTGCTCTTCAAGAACGCGATCGTCAAGAGGTCCGCCAGGTTCAGAAAGATCGGCGTGGTTTCAAAATCCACGTTCGACAAGAACCAATTTCACCTACCCAAGGGCAGGGGGGTCCATCTCCGCCTCCACACCCGGGGAAAGTTTCCTCTCAAGTTCCTGATCTGCGGGAGTTATTGTCAAGAGGAAAACCAGCGCAGCAAGCAGCTCACTCATGTCAATGTGAGAGGCTTATATCGGCAGTCCTGTCAGAATGCCATTGTTGCGCATCCACGCCTCGGCAATCCGTGTTCGACAGGTTAACCAACATCGTCAGACCTGCCAAACGGCTACGCCGATACAAAAAGAAGGCAGATGAATCTGAGTACCCTCAGGTCACTATCAATATGATTGGCCGAGGGAAAGCCTCGCGACCTGATTCCGAAGAATCGCAAAGGAGTCATTCCCCGACTGTTCGGGAAAGGTGCGAAGAATTTGAAGGGGTATACCCACATACTCGGACTCGTATAGGAGCCATTCGCGCGGTTAACTACCAAAGGTTAGCTAAAGGGATCGCTTCTAACGAGGAACATTCGGCGATAGCCGAATCCCAATCTTCTAGCTCTGTTGTAGCTCGGGAAGTCTCTGTTTACACAACAGGGAATCATGAAGACTTGGCTAAGAGAGTCGACGAACATCACGTCATGCTCCAAGCGCAACAGGAGACGCTTCTCCAAGTGAAGGATATGTTGGCCCAGCTTCTGGCTGAAAAAGGCCACAAACCTGAATCTTCCCGAAGAACCATATCTAAGGGAAAACAAAAAGCGACTGAACATTCAGATCGTGAAACTCACAATCTGAAATCCTCCTCCGAAAACGAGAAGGAAACAAAAAGAGAATCACACCCTCTGTCCACCAAAGTGGATGAGCTAGAGGCTCGTCTCAATGCAATTGCCAACAGGAGCGAGCTCCGCGAAGAAGGAGTGGTGCGGCCTTATCCTGCGGAATGGGATACGGCTCCCTACCCGCCAAAATTTAAGGTCCCAACTTTACAACCTTTCGATGGCACAGGATCACCGAATCAGCACATTTACTATTTCAAATCCCAAACTGGGGATGTAGTAGCAAATGACGCAATCTTAACCCGCTTATTCATCGGAACTCTTAAAGGAGTTGCCTTTGAATGGTTTATGAAACTGCCTGCCGGATCTATCCAAAAATGGGTAGACCTGAAAAGGCTATTCTTGGCCAGGTTCTTTGAGGACGACACGGAGGTCTCAGTCCCGACTCTTCTTGCCACCAAACAGAAGAAGGGAGAGTCCATCAAGGCCTATGTGGAGAGGTTCCGCAGCATGGCATTGCGATGCCCCTCAGGTATGACCCAATCAACCTTGGTTGAAACTTGCAGGCACAACCTGCAGACTCAGCTCCTTGCCCAGATGGGGGTAGCGGAGTGTCGCTCCTGGAGACAGCTGGTGTCGCAAGGAGAACAAGCTGAAGAGATCGTGGCACGAGTTAAAGCTGAAGAAGAGCCACAACCCAAGCCGCAGCAGCAACGCAATCAGCAAAATGCCCAGCGATCTAAGGGAAAAGAGACTCTAGCAGCCGACTATACGCGAGTGCCACCACCTACCAAGCAAGGCAAGGCGCCAAATCAACAGAGAGCGCCAAAGCAGTATTCGTTCAAGGAAGAGCACGTGGACACCTTGTTCCAACTACTTCGGAAGAACAACAAACTGCAGCTTCCCGAAATCAGGAAACCGGATGAGGCAGGAAAAGTTGATGATCCTAACTATTGCCGTTATCACAGGTTCCTGGGCCACCCTACCAGAAAATGTTATGTCTTCAAAGACATCCTACAAAATCTGGTAAATGCAAACGTGCTCACTTTGAAGCCCGAACAGAAGACCGTGTCTACCAACTTGATAGCGGTCCAATTCGGTGACTTCCCACCGGTGACCACTGCAAATGGCGTCGTTCCCATTCCTAAATGAGAGATGCATATGAAGAACGCTGACTTGCACGGTTAGAAAGACAGGGGCTTGGTACCCCTCACTACCCCAAAGGGAGAAATCATGTGGGTCCACCCTGATCTAGTGGGAGACCAACAGTGGACAAACACCTCGTTCAAGAAGAAAGGAGGAAAGGCTAAGTCTTCCAACATGATTAGCCCCTCCATTACTGAAAATGATGATCACCTCAAGCCTCTCACTGATTCAGAAGAAGAAATGATTGTCCTGGCAGCATACCCAGGAGACAACCCTGGCACTCGGTCAGGGAAAGCCTACTTGAGGGATTATGGTCAGAACGCTCAAGAGGTGGAAGAACAGCCCCAAGACGCTGGGGGTTCTGTACCAAAGAAGCCGGCCGATAAAGGCAAACAAAAAGAGGTCCGGTTTAACAAAAATCTGCATCAGGAACATGGAGAATCGAGCGCACCTTTCCAATTCAATGTCATGGCGCAGCTGGCCAACATACCAGCCAGGATAACGCTATATGAGCTCCTGAAGCTATCCAGCACTACCAAGGAAGTTCTGATAGAAGCTTTAAAGAATACAGAGAGCTTCATCACCCAAGTCATTCCGGTTCCCGAGGCTTCTGAAGAATAGACTTGTCGGCAATGTCTACAAGCGGCAAGGAGCTTACCTTGCATATCCTTCACTCAAGAAGATATGCAAGTCAAACACAAGCATGACAGACCTCTGTACTACACAGGGTACATTGGGTCATCAGAGATCAGTCGTGTTCAGGTCGACCCGGGTTCGGCGCTCAGCATCATGCCTTACAGGGTCATGCAGGTGTTAGGAATTCCTATGCATCGGCTGAACACCACCCAGATAACCATCTTTGGGTTTAATGCAAATAGCACTCGGCCCCTGGGGAAGATCAGACTTAGGTGTCAAATCGGAGATCTTAAGTCCGAAGTGACCTGTTATATAATAGATGCGGACACGTCCTACAATCTCTTGTTAGGACGACCCTGGATACATGCGAACCGCATTGTCCCATCTACTCTGCATCAGGTCATGAAGTATGCTAACGACGAGGGGGAAGTCCGAACTCTGATTGCAGAAAAATACCCCTTCCGGGGAGTCGAGAATTTCCACACCGACTCCGTCTTCTACCTGGAATCCCAGGAGAAAGAAGATGTTGATAGCGGCAATGAAGCTGACATCGAACCAGATCCTGATGAAGATTGTCCTTGGGAATTAAACTTTGATGTAATGGGTCAGGGTGACAATAATAATGTACCGAGTGAGGGCGAGTGGTGTATTAATGAAGATTTTATTTTGGCGTACTTGTCTGATGTTCCCTCTAAAAATAAACAAATAGAGAATAATGCTAATGCAGGTACCAATCCATGGCACGTACTGTGCACAGAGGCATCCCTCACGTTGCCAATCGAGTCATCCCTCGTTTCAGATGAAGAAATAGAGGATGCACAGAAGGCCTTCTTCAAAGTCCCATCCAAAAGGAAAGGACGAAAGCCGATCTGTTTCGGGAAGGTCAAACCCATACAACTCAAACGAGGAAGTTCGGAGGAAGATGATGGAGTTCCTCAATTCCATTATCACGAACCTAACTCCCTCCGGTTAATGAAACAAATGGGGTATGACTTTGACGAAAAGCAAGGTCTGAACTTCGGGAAGGGAAGGCGAACACCAATCCGAATGTCCCTAACCCCCGAAGGGAAACCCCCAGATTACTACCAAAAGACTAGAAGGGATTTAGGATTTGTCACACCTCCCGCTGTCTCAGAAAATGAGATAAGTAATTATCTACGTCAGGACCACTCATCCGGAACGTCTGCATACGAGTCCGATGTCAGTGTCGGACCTCTCTTTAGAAATCTGACCGTGAATATGGTCTCAACTAGTCACTCAGATGAAGATGCAGGGGGTGATGAAGGGTTAATAGAATCAACCGATGACCCCTGGATCAAACGTCTTAACATCTTGTGGGATATGCGATTCGAACAACGCGAACCACCCACTGAAGATAATGTGGTCCAGGTTAACATGGGGGATGAACACGACCCCAAACCAATTTTCATAAGCGAAAGCTTATCACCATCTGAGAAAGAAGATCTTATATCTCTCATCCGAGAATATATAGATGTCTTTGCTTGGAATTATGAAGACATGCCCGGTCTTGTTCCAAAAGTGGCCACGCATCGTCTCAATATTGATCCGGATGCAAAACCCGTTAAACACAACAACGTAGGTTTCGGCCGGAAATTATGGAATCAATCGAGTCTGAAGTGAAAAAGCTTATAGACTCGGGTTTTGTCAGGGAAGAACAACACCCAGACTGGGTAGCCAACATTGTTCCAGTTCCCAAGAAAAACGGTAAGGTCCGTATATGCATCGATTTCCGCGACCTTAACGCAGCCTGTCCAAAAGACGAATTTCCACTTCCCATCACCGATGTCATGATTGACAACACCTGCGGATACGAAAGGATGTCTTTTATGGATGGATTCTCCGAGTATAATCAAATCAAGATGCACCCAGACGACGAGAAGCATACTGCATTCAGAACACCGCTGGGGGTGTATTGCTATACAGTGATGCCCTTCGGCCTGAAAAATGCAGGTGCAACTTATCAACGTGCAATGAACGCTATCTTCCACCAACATCTGCGTAAGAAGATAGAGTGCTACGTTGATGACATAGCGATGAAAAGTCAAAGTAAGGATGATCATCTTGCAGACTTGAAGACAATGTTCGAAATCATGCGGACACATCAGCTGAAGATGAACCCTACAAAATCATTTCTCGGAGTATCAAGTGGAAAATTCCTGGGGTTTATTGTCACATCCAAGGGAATTTCTCTCGACCCCGAAAAAGTGCGTTCTATCCAAGACATGTCACCGCCAAAGAATCTCAAAGAACTCAGAGGTCTGCAAGGCAGATTGGCCTATATCCGGAGGTTCATATCTAACCTTTCGGGGCGCTGCCAACTTTTCTCAAAGCTCATGAAGAAAGGAGTATCCTTTGTTTGGGATGGGGAATGTCAAAAAGCATTTGAAGAGATCAAAAAATATCTCACCCAGCCACCTGTTCTCGTGACCCCTATATCAGGAAAACCATTCCTGTTATATGTGAGGGCCATGAATCATTCTCTCGGAGCTTTGTTAGCCCAGAATAACGATCAAGGGCAAGAGCAAGCCATCTACTATTTAAGCAGGACCATGATGGGAGCCGAACATCGGTATAAACCGGTTGAAAAAGAATGTCTCGCTTTGGTATTTACAGTTCAAAAGATGCGACATTACCTAGTTGGACAAACGATTCACGTCATCTCTAAGGTGAATCCCTTGAGAGTATTGATGACGAAACCATCCTCTGAATTGCCGACTCGCAAAGTGGGCCATTCTCTTGTCACAATACGACATGCAATTCATGCCCCAAAAGGCAGTCAAGGGTCAAGCATTGACAGATTTCTTAGCCGATCATCCGGTGCCAGGGACATCTAGATTGTATGAAGAATGACCCGACGAAGTCGCCGAAGCTTGTGTCACTCAAGAATCTACACAAGTGTGGAAACTATTCTTCGACGGTGCGTCCAGAGCAAACCCTCATGGAGCAATTACCGCAGGAGTAGGGGTAGTGTTCGTCTTTCCTAACGGTCACGTAATCCCAAGAGGATTTTCCCTAATCGAACCATGTACCAACAATGTAGCTGAATATAATGCTTTCCTACTAGGGATGCGACTCGCCGAAGAACTCAATATTCGGCATCTTGAGGCCTATGGTGACTCTCAGTTAATTGTAAATCAAGTTCGAGTGGAATATGAAGTACGTCATGAGGACTTAATCCCGTACTACTTCGCAGTGCTGAAGCAAGCTAAGAGGTTCGAGGGATTCTTTATTGAATACATTCCACGAGCCCAGAACGCTTACGCAGATGCTTTGGCTTCATTAGCAACTTCGCTGGCATTACCTCCAGGTACCGAAACGACGATCCCCGTCGCAGGGTGTGAACTATACTCCTCCAAGATTCCTAAGGAGGAAAGCTCAGACAAGACAATGACGGAAGAAGTCTGTACAACCTCTATAGAATTCGAGTCTAGAGATTGGCGATTTCCATATATTGACTATGTCCTATACGGAATTTTGCCCAATGACCCTAAGGAAGCAGCCGCCATCAAACGAAAGGCCCTCCGATTCTATTACGATACAGTCTCTCAAACTCTGTATCGTAAATCCCATGACGGGGTTTTGCTTCGATGTCTTTCTCGAAAGGAAGCAAGGGAAGCCCTTAAAAAAGCTCACGACGGGATGTGCGGAGCTCATCAGCCCGGAGCTAAATTAGGAGATCGTCTCCGACGAATTGGCTATTATTGGCCGAAGATGTTTTCAGACGCGGTTGACTACGCTAAACGTTGTCACGCGTGTCAAATTCATGGGGATTTCATCCACCAAGCACCTGGGAACTTACATCCCACATCTGCGTTCTGGCCATTCGAAGAATGGGGTATGGATATCGTAGGACCAATTTCTCCTCCGACCTCCAAAGGGCACCGGTTCATTCTGGCCGTGACCGATTATTTCTCCAAATGGGCGGAGGTAATCCCGTTGAAAGAAGTCAAGACTTCCAACGTGATCAAGTTCATCAAACACCATGTTGTCTACCGTTTTGGAGTCCCAAGACGGATAGTTCACGACAACGGGACAAGATTCGTCAGTTTTGGGTTCCAGAGGTTTTGTGACAAATTCAGACTTCAGAGCGTCGCATCTACAGCATATTATCCGCCAGCAAATGGTCTTGCAGAAGCTTTCAACAAAACCATAGTGAAGCTTCTCAAAAAGTTTGTTTCTAAGAGTCGGCGCGATTGGGATGAAAGGCTCGGCGAATGTCTATGAGCTTACCGCACAACGGTGAGGACCTCTACGAGAGCTACACCATTCTCTCTGGTAGACGGCTGTGAAGCCGTATTGCCACTCGAGATTCAGATTCCTTCTCTGAGAGTTGCAATTGCAACGGGACTCACAGAAGAAGAGAAACATCAACGACGTCTGCAAGAACTGGAAGCCCTAGACGACAAAAGACTCCAAGCTCAGCAGCAGATCGAATTGTATCAAGCCCGTAATTCCAAGTCCTACAACAAAAAGGTTAAGGAATGGACCTTCAAGAAAGAAGATTTGGTTTTGGTCAACAGGCGACCCATGGTGATGACGCACAAAACCAAAGGGAAGTTCAATCCTAAGTGGGAGGGGCCCTTCATAATAGAATCAGTTTATTCGAATAGAGCCTATCGTCTTATTAATCAAAAAGGAGACAGGCTCATGATGCCAATCAATGGGAAATTCTTAAAGAGATATTTCCCGTGAATCATGTAGCCCCCTAAACCCTAGTTAAATCAGGCTGGGTGTTGCCAATTTATAGTGTAATTCTATTTGTATTTCGTTATGTTAACACTACACCTCTGACGATTAAAATTTTCTGGAATTATTTCAAATAATAATAAAGAGAATTTCGTTTTCATATTGAGTTGACACTATATTTACAGCATTTGCATTACTGTTCATTGTCTTGAAATCATATTTCAATAAAAGAGATGATGAAAACCAAAATGAAATCATTTCCATTCAATATCGTTAATTCCAATACAAAGATGAAAGCAATTGAAAGGAAAATGATATAAATTTATTCCTCCACCAAAAATGGCGCAAATCCTAAGCATCGGGACTCATCAGTCTAAAAGACTTGAGCTTAGATTTCAGCGCTGATATATTCTCCTCGCGAGCCTTTCTGATTTCTTCAGTAATCTTGCTCTTGAGCTCCTCTTCATTAGGCGTTGCTTCTGCAAATTCTCGCCGAAGCTTGTTGGCAGCAACGATTTCGTCGCAATAGCATTTGAAGAGTCCGCCGCAGTAAGCAGCAAATCCTTTTAAAATTTTCACACCATCAGCTAGCTGAACGTTTATCTGAGGTGCTTCGATACCGGCGCGAGCAAGCTCTGCTGCAGTATCCCGGAGACCCACAGCAAGGTTGCCCATGTCCCTCTGTACCTGGAGATGTTCCTCACGCAGGTGAGCAAGACGAGGTTCCGTTTCGGATAAACTCTTCCGAAGATCCTCTTGCTGTTGTGCTCTCGAAGCCTTGGCCTCAGAAAGAGCTCGATCCACTTCTGGGCCTATGTCGTCACGTTGCAGCATGGAGAGGAATTCCAGCTCATATTCCAGGATGATGAGGCTCTCACGACAGTTCTCGGTCCATATTTTATCGCCCTGATGCTTGATCTTAGCCAAGCATTCCAGCAAATGAGGTTCAAAAACCTTGTAACTTACGTCTCCAGGACTAACAACGTCGATGGTTATTTGCATCCAACGTTCTAGTTGTCCGATGAGCTCCCTCAGTGTTTCAGAGCTTGGGGGTGGAGCAGTCGGATAAACGAAGCAGTTCGCATAATCAGTACGAGTAGAGGTGTGCGGGGCTTCAGATAAGAATATTTTGATTATCTCTGACATGGAGCCTAAGATATCCTCTTCCTGCTCACCGATTGTCGTTTCAAGACCAGGAGAAGCGATTGGAAGAGAAGTGTCCTCTCTGTTCTCAGGAGATGCAACATGCGCTGATTTTATCGCATCACCCATCAATTTGGTCTTCTTTGAATTTTTGGCTACGACAGGCAGTCGTTTACGCACCCTCCTATCATACTCGCCTTGTTCAGCAGCAGAAAGAGCCTTCTTACCCGATCTCAGAAGACGAGGTTCAAGAGCAGACGCTTCTGGAATTGGCTTTTCTTCGGGAGAGTCAGCAATCGGTGTTTCCTCTTCGATCTCCATAGGAGTTTCTTCCTTGGGAGGCTTGATGGTGGACAAAGTCCTAGGAGCTTCAACAGCTCCGGATGCTTCCTGTTCACAAGATAGGAATTCTTCTATCCCCGGCAAACGGGAACTCGAAGATCTGCTCCTCGAACGATACAACTCTCGAATCTCACTTATGCAGGAAGCATAGACATCGTAGTCCGAGATTTGGGAGACCTCTTCAAACCAGTTGTGAAAATCTGCAACGGTAGAACAATCGGGCGACGAGTTAGGCAAAGTGAAGTGCGCGTGAGTTCCTCCCGCTGAAAAGAAGTACCATGCGCGAGCTCCTTCATACAAATTCCCAATATGAGCCAATGCCGGGTTGGGATTGCCAACATAAAGCTGGTCATATCCGAATTGCCTAGCGAATCGAGAAGGCACATAAGGCTCAATGAAGCACTTCTCCCGCAAGCGGTAGACCAGGTAGCCTAACCTGATCATAAGAAGCCAGTTGAATGTGCCATCTTTCAAAGAAGGCGAGCCTTCAAAAAGCAAGTCTATGAAGAGAGCATTTTCTACATCAGCTCCGTCAAAGTCAGGAGCGCAACAGAAAATCCGATAACTATCTTCCCGAGATAGGAGTTGTCGAGCCCTGACTATGTAAGAATACGTCCACGTGGCCGACTCTAATCTCTGTACGAAGGGAATATAAGCGTCGTCGCCCTCGTATACTCCTGTCATCAGTGAGGGACAGTGCAGTACAAACCAGGCCACCAAATATGTATATGGCATTGGTACACGAGGCGAGGGAGCTCTCTCAGCTTTCTTCTTGACAGCTGTAATTTCTGAAGCGCTGAGAAGTTCTGAGGTCAACATCCTCAGGCTATTTTGTATACAGCCGACCATAGCGGTTAGGAGACTCACAGGTCTTCCATGCGCTAATAAAGTAGCTGGGTACACAACCTCAGCTAGTATAGCCTCAGCTGGTTTTGTCGGTACCACGCACCGCTTCAGCCAAATCATGAAGAAGCCCGCGAGAAGAGCCGCATCAGAAATAGGGACCGTGGCCTGGTGGTGAAAACTTTCGAACTCGATACCAACCTCGAAATCGTCTTCCATATCCTCTGTTGTGTAGGTGGCATTAGAAGCCTTAATCCGAGCTTTGGCCATCTTGGGAGAGATGGCTGCAACACGAGAGACGGCTGCCTCTTTCCGGTTTAAGTTCTGAAAGAGATACTCTGCCCACGTGGTATGCATGATGCCTCCCCCACGCGTCCCACAGACTTGAGCACATATGTGGAAGTGGCACATCAACTCCCAGAAAGTAGCATAAATTTCTGGGTGCGCCAACCTTAGCTGAGAAAGCTCTTCGGTAGTGGGGATGAACTCTTCGTAGGGTGTTTTCCCAAGTGGTAATCCCGACACTGCTTGCATCTCATGAAGAGCAAAACCTAACTCTCCTGCAGGTGTGAAGAATGTGCAGCTATCAGGGTTGTACTTCTCCAACATAGCGAAGAAGTTATGATAACTCTGCACGACACCCCGTCGAGTAGCTAATACGGGAATGGTGAGACCCGATTGAGTGAGTGATTCCTTAAGTTCATCAAGAACGAAGTCGATCATGCGGGTCCACCAACCTCCTTCTCCAGAACAAACCCATACAGGGGACCTGAGCAATTGGGTAGAAAATTCACCCTGAGTTGCAAGGAATTGACAAATAAAGAGGTTCGCTGGGCGTGGCATTTCCGGAATCTGGTCCTTCTTCTCAAATAAACCAGGTCTCAATCTCTTGAGCTGCCCTCCGATTTGTGTACGAGCCCGTCGACCAGATCCAAACGACACATTTTCCTTCTCTTTGACTATGTCGAAAGTCAGACTCCGACGGCGGCTTGCATTTAAGAAGTAGGAGAGGGGGTACATCCTCTTCATGTTCGGAAGGAAGAAGTAGCGATTATCAACTTTCCGCAACAGCTTC
>BQKN01000879.1:126357-161319 GCA_022839385.1 Asparagus kiusianus
AAGTCCTCAAAATTGCCCTGATCGCAATTTCTCTCTCGTCACGTTAAAATTACACCTCTGACAAACATCAACTTATCGACTCTCCCCAATAGAGCGATAAGTCCCCCAAAATTGCCCCGATCGCAATTTCTCTCGTCACGTTAAAATTACACCTCTGACAAAATCAACTTATCGATTCTCTTCAATAGAGCGATAAGTCCTCAAAATTACCCTGATCGCAATATTCCCCTTACCAAGTCAAAATTCCATCTCTGGCATTTATAGACTTCTTTCAGTGTTTAAAACCAAAATAACACGGGAAGGATTCTGTTTTACAACTTGATTCTGGGAGAATAATCAAATGTTTATCCCCAGCAGTCGAAAATTTTCTAGAGCTACCTTACAACAGAAAATTTTCGAGTATTCCTCGTGATTCGTTGTCTAAAATCAAGACATGATAAATGCAAGGAATACTAAAGGATCAATATCACTTTTTATTCAAAAACCAAAAGAAAGTGATACAAGACAAACTTGTTCTTATCAAAAGAACCTTAAAAAAAAAGTTCACTCACGCATCAAATCAAAAGTTGTGAGTTGAGTCTTGAGCTCAGCTAATTCCTTCTCGTGATTAGCTCGCACTATGGCTTCAGCCTTGGCCCGGAGCTCATCCGCACTTGGTATGATGATGGCCGCCACTTTGTTCCTGGCCTCCTCTAGGGCTAAAGACTGTGCATGATATTCCAAAGCACCATTGGCATTCTGAGTGCTAAGGAGGTTGACAATACCTTCTTCGCGGGAAAGTTCAGCCTTCAACTGTAGGACTTTAGCTTCAGCTTCGACAAGTCTGTTCTGAAGCGAATTCATAGAAGCAGTGGAGCGTTCTAGTTCTTCTCGCTTCAGTGTTACGCTCATGAAGCTCTGCAATCTGACGCTCTTTTTCAGCCAAGTCTCGTTCTAGTGCTTCTCGCTGAATTACCTCTGCGACCTGAAGCTTAGCCAAAGTTAACATAATCTGCGGCTGAAGTTCCACGTGGTCCATTGCCTCGAAGCGTTCTAATTTCTCTTCCAAGCGAAGAATAATCTCCGAACAGCGCTCGAACCATCGAGTGTCGCCCACGCTCCTGACCCCATTCAAACCTGCCTCCAGAAGAGGTCGAAAGGAATTCAAAGTTCCGTGACCATTCATCATGGACTCAACCACTGTCTTCGTAAGGCCATTCAGATATGCTAAAGAGATCTGAAGGAATTTGGGTGCATTAGCAAGCTTGACAATCGCACCCAAAGATACCCCTCCGGCAGCTGAGATCGGTGCATCAAGATGATGACTAGCAGGCGATCCAGGTGCCGAAGCTGCAGAAGCAATTGAAATGTTCAGTTGTGAAGGACTTGAGGTCAAAGCCATCAATGCCTTCGCTTGAGATGAACTTGGCCCAGCCTCTGTCGGAGTGAGTGAGATCTTCATCACAGCTTTCGGTGAAGCTTCCACCGCAGAGGGGTCATGCAAAGCTTGTCCCTGCAAAGGGGCTGACACTGGCTCAAGCTGCTGTTCTGGAGGAGGAGTCACTGCAGTGGTCTCAGGCAATGTGGCAGGCGGAGCAGTTGCCTTGGGTGAACCAGGTAGATGTTGCTCTTGTGGAGGAGCCGACGTCAGCGCAGGTTCTTGCTCTAAAGGAGCAGCTGAAGTAGTCCCGGGAGTAGGTGAACCTGCACGAAAAAACGGTCGGAACGCGGAAAAAGCGTGCGGGATAAGTCGAAACAAACTAAGCTTACCGGTGAGATAAAAAGGAGTATAACCAGATGCTTTATCAGATGGAGCCTTGGGAGCATCGTCAAAAAGAGTTATGTCATCCATAGAATTATGCTCCTCATCCTCCGCATCATCACCTGGCAAATTGCTAACTTCAGCATCCTCACCATCTCTATCTTCGTCAGCTTCATTACCAACCGAGGAGCCTTCATAATCAACTCGCTCCTCATCATCCCGGGTAGCTGAAGGTTCAGGGAGACTGGTGTCAGCAGCTGGTTTAGTCATAAGTCCCGTTGTAGGACTAGGCACCAAATCACCAGCTTGTGACATTAGCAAGGAAGGAGAAGGGGATGGATTCTCTTCGATATCCCTCTGCTCCAATACCGGAGATTTAGGAAGGTTCATCACCGGTGCAGATTCTGCATCTGCGGTCATAAACTCATCCTCTTCATCTTGAGGGGGATGGTAAGAAGAAACATCGCCCGAAAGGGCTGGCCCATGAGAGCGAAGCCCGGTCCTATGTGGCAAGCCCGCAACAGAAGATTCCTGTTGTTCTTCATCTTCGGCAGCTCTGATGGCATCTGCCATCAACTTAGACTTTTGTTGGCCTTTGGGGGAGAATCAACCAGCAACTTCCGACGAATCTGTTTATCATATTTGCCGGCCTCATCCGCTGAGAGTTTTCTCTTCCCGGCTGCTCTGGTCACGGGGAAATTAACCGCTTGTTGCTCTTCCGCCTGAACAGGCTCAGCTCTTTGCTCTTCTTCCTGCCCAGCAGGCTGGTTCTCAATGGCTAAGAACTCGTCAATCCCTCTCAAGCGGGATGTCTTGGACCCCTTTCTTAAAGCATACATATGCCTAATGTCCTTTAGGCAAGATGTATTTAAGTTGTAATTGGGAGTCTGAGAAGCGGCGTAGTACCAATTGCAGAAGCTGATGGAAGTGTAGGAGTTTGAAGTTTTGTGAGGAAGCTTAAAGACGGCCTTGGTACAACCTGCCACAGAATAATACCAGGCCCTGGCTCCTTCATATAAATTGCCCACAACCGATAGCTGAGGACGAGGGTTCCCGACGTACAACTGATCGTACCCAAATTGGCGAGCAAACCTATAGGGTTGGTAGGGCTCGACGAAACAGTTGACGCCTTGCCGGAAGACTAAGTAGCCTGGCCTGATGGAGAGAAGCCAATAGAAAACACCTCCGTTTAGCTGAGTGAATCCATTAGGACCTGCTATGTCCTGATATTCCGCGCCATAGATGCCGCCCTCGAAATCAGGGAAACAGCGGTAGATATGGAAGTTGGTGTCTCGCGCTAAGATTTGGCGAATTCTAACCATGTACCCCCCTTCCCATTTCGCAGACTCTAGTCGTTGCACGAACGGGATGAATGAATCTCCTGGGGGAGAGGCTGCGCTCATCAAAGAAGGACAGTGGAGCACGTACCAAGCCATCAAATAGGTATATAGCATTGGCACCCTAGGATTGGGAGTCTTGAAAGCCTTGTGACCCCCAGACTCCACCTCTGTAATATCAACAAAATCCGAGGTCAACTCCCGTAATCCAAACTGCAAACAACCCACCATAGCACTGAGAAGGCTCACAGGCCTTCCATGGGCTAAAAGGACAGCGGGGTAGATCACCTTAACAGCAAGTGCATCGATCGGCCTGGTAGGGACGACGCACCGCTTGAGCCACAGCATTAAATACCTAGCCAAAAGCGCCGTATCAGAGATAGGGAGCAGAGCTTGGTAATGGAAACTCTCAAATTCCGTATGGGCCGGGAAAACATCTTCCTTGGCCTCATTTGTATAGTGGGAGGTGGCATCGTCAATTCGGGCTTGGACTTCTTCCAAAGTACTGGCAGATAATCTGGACACTAAGCCCCCTTAGTGGTCAAGTTCTGGAATAAATATTCCGCCCAAGACACTTGTTTAATGCCGCTTCCGCGGGCCCCCCGTCAGCTGCATGCAAATGTGGAAGTGACACATGACTTCCCATAGAGTGGCATAAATTTCAGGGCTGGTCTTCTTTAAAAGTTGGAGTTCTGCCGATCCCGGAACAAATTCTTCATACGGTAGATCCCCGAGAAGAAGACCCGAGACTTCGTGCATCTCGTGAAGAGCGAAGCCTAACTCCCCCACAGGGGTAAAGAAAGTGCAAGTCTCAGGGTTATACTTCTCCAGTATAGAGAAGAAGTGAAAGTGGCTCTGGACAATCCCGAACTTGGTGGCCCGCACAGGAACTTTCAAACCAGCTTGGGAGAGGGGCACATCCAATTCGTCCAAAACGAACTTGGTCATCCGGGTCCACCACCCTGTCACTGGAGAATGAACCCAGCCAGGAGTTCTAAATCCTTACGCGGAAAACCCCCCTTTCTTCTCCACAAATCTCTTGACAAAAGTCCTCGCTGGACTAGCCACTTCGCCAAGGGGATACTCTTTGGTAAACAGACCTGGTCGTAAAGCGGTCACCTGTCGGCTATAACCAGCTGAGCGGACCCCATGGAAAGTCAAATTCCCGAGAGCGACCCCATCTTGATCCTTAAACAGAGGCCAATCCATACGCCTCGGGACGGATGCACATTGGAAATAAGATATGGGGAACATTCTCTCCATATTGGGCAAAAAAAGGTTGCGGTCCCCAACTTTCCGCAGCCACTTGTAGTCCCCATCATAAGCAGTGCCGGCACCAAAGTCAACAAAGTCCCCGAAGAGGTATCCAGGTTTGACTATTGGCTTACGGCTCGTGTGCTCAAACTTAGCGTCCGTAACCAATATCCTAAGAGTTTCGGGAGAAGCTTGTGTGATTAATTCTGCGCGACTCTTATCCTTAAATCGGAAGACTGGGAGTTCTTGGCGCGAGTTGAATGTCATGTTCATGTCCACGCCACCTACATGTCCAAAATGGTGGCGAAAAAGAAGAGGTTCACTGGTATGACGCACTGCAAAATGAAGAAAAAATTAGACAAGTCGAAAGCAAAGTTCAGACGCGAAGGTCGACACCCGCATCAGACAAGCTCAGACGCGAAGGTCGAACCTAGTTTCAAAAAATCTCAGATGCGAAGGTCGAACCTCGCGTCAGAAAGTTCAGACGCGTAGGTCGACCCTCGCGTCAAGAATCTGAGACGCGGAGGTCGAACCCCTCGTCAAAAATACCAAACGACGGAGTCCAGCCCCGCGTTATTTGAAACGAGTTTCCTCGTTGATCTCAAGATCAGAACTTGCCGAAGCAAGTTTAAGGACCACGAGGGTCATACTCACCGCCAATCAAGGGAAGTTGGGGCGGCACATCCGCCTGAGAAGCAGCGCCGTCGGCCGGCGCTGATGGTGCCGATTCTCGAGCCGCAGCGGCATCGGATTGAGAAGAACGAGGAGCGACGGGCTTCTTGGGTGCCATGAGATCTCGTCGGAGGAGATGAGCAGTCGTCACCGGAGGAGAAAACAAAGATTTTTCGTTGAAATTTCAAGAAGAGTCGAATGACTCTTGATTTGACCTCCAGCGGTCTATTTATAGACAGCTGTGAGCTGTCAAATCGTAACGGACGGGATTCGAGGACAGAATCCCGCCCAAACTCGACCCTCGCGTTCGAGTTGGTTGAAATTCCAAAACGCTGAGCTCACCCACGCGTTCCAATTCTCAAATGCATAAATTGTTTATGTGTTGGACCATTATGATTGCAGCTCTTTGACTACCAAGGCTATGACACGGCCCCAGATACAAAAAGAAGAGCTAACAGCAATCACCGAGGCGACCAAAGTCAAGAAATAACTGGCGACTTCGTTGGGGAGTCCATCAGATGAGTGTGAGCAGATTGTAATCAGCAACGATAAAATCATCAGACTCATCAAGACTCAGAAGCTGTAGCAATACCTCAACAGCTTCGCTACGTCTTCCAATCAGACAAAGTGGACAATTAGTTTACGAAATTTTTGGATCCAAAGTATTCCAAAAATTCGTCCCAGTCAACCGCGAACTTTCGAAAACTTTGGAGGGGGTTCTGTAGGCTGTCTAAAAATCACAATAGATAGCTGATCCCTACGAGATTACAAGGCAATGGTTCCTTCGAATCAAGAAGCAGAATTCATCCTTGCGATCAAAACAGAAGAGATTTCTAAATCATTACATCCGCAGCATTATAATCGCTACAAACACGACCTCATGTTTGAGATGATTGATCTTGATGGTTGCGACAACAACATGACCAATATTATATTAGCAACTATTAGAGATGCTGATGAGCAGTGGAATGATTTCAGAAATAAAAGGTTGGACTTAGTTGGTGAGTTGCTTAGTAGAGAGTTATGGGCAAATATTCGTCTAAAAGACACTATGGATGTTGATTCCCGACAAATTCCAATAATGAAAGCTACAATCAAATAGCTTTCGGGTCGATAAGCGAAAACTGCAAATGGAGGACTTTTCACATAGATCGAGAAGAGTTACAATTCGACGACACTTCTGACAAATGATGGAAACTCTATTCAGCAGGCTTCACAATCTGCAGTGGAAGTTACAATCTGACGACTTTCACACTCCACAACAACAAAAGCGGGGATTACTAAACGACGGTCCTTGCAACACCTTACAGAAGAGGTTACAAGTCAACAAACTTCTTCTAAAAACGCGGAAGTCATCCCCGCGTTACAATTATGGAAATATAGGCGACCCCCGCGTTTCCAAGTCACAAATCAAACGTGAGCGACCCTCGCGTTCGTAGGGGTTCAACTCACACCGACCCCCGCGTTTCCAAGCAGGCAACAAGCCAAAACGCGAGCAACCCTCGCGTTCATCAATGTTCAGCCAACACCCAACCTCGCGTCTCAATCCTAAGACACGAAGTTGGGTTCTGAACGCCAGATTGGGCGTTTGACTTGTTCAAACACGAGTCGAACGGTTTCAGAACTGTTTTCCCACGATCTGAGGAAATCACGCCCACGTAGGAGTGGATTTAGAGGGCAGTTACAACCTCTTATCCCCCTATAAAAACTCAACGAACTCAACAGAATTAAGGATCAGATTTTGGATAATCGGATCAGGGGGCTGGCTCTTAGGAGATCGAATTCTGGAGGATCTCAACCACTCAGGTTCAGTGATTCAACAGCAGCGAAAATCCTTGAAGATAGGATTTTTGAATCGATCTCAGAAGATCAAATCTGAGAGAATTCTTCAACAACAGAATAACAGCTTGATCATTAACCGAATTTTCGGTTCTAACAACTCTATCCACAGAGTTCTAACTCGTTCAGAGTTCTTAAACTCATTAAAGAGTTACGTATAAAAACTTCCCACAGAAGTTCATCGTTCCCACGAGATAAAGACGGTCGGATCGTCAACGGAGAGCAATTTCGACGCGTACAATCGAAGGAGGCACTCCATCGCTACCTTGAAGAACCCAGTTTTAAACAAAGGAGAAAACCAAATTTGTTTTCTTCTCTTTTGTAATCAAGTTGTAATCGGAATCAAAGAAATATAAATCAATTTTCTTTTATTCTTTTCGTTGTAATTTTCCAACATACAAACATGCATCTGACTTTCTCCACAATGGTCATGTTATACCTCTCTGCAACTCCATTATATTGCGGTGTGTCGGGCTCTGTCCTCTGATGCCGAATACCATGCTTGGAGCAATAATCTCTAAACTGATTGGAAGTGTATTCTCCTCCATTATCGGTGTGCAAACACTTCAACTTCTTTCATGTCTGCCTCTCCACCATGGAATGAAACTGCTGGAAGGCTGAAAACACCTGATCCTTTGTCCTCAATAAGAAAACCCATATCTTCCGCGATGCATCATCAATAAATGTGACAAAATACTTATTACCACCCAAGGACTCCACCTCAATAGGACCACAAACATCAGAATAAATCAAATCCAAAATATTCTCTTTTCTTTTAGGAGGATTGCTAAAAGAAACTCTATGTTGTTTGCCAAATAAACAATAATCACAAGGGGGTGAGTGACGAACCTTTGACAAAAGGAATGAGAGACTTCTTTGCAAATATCTGCAACCCCTTCTCGCTTATGTGTCCGAGTCTCCTATGCCACAAACTGAGAGTGTCACCGTCTTGAGCCACGCTCAAAGAATCATATGAAGCCTTCGCTTGATTCTTGTATAAATTGCAACATGCACTTCCTCTAGCCACCACAAGAGAGCATTTGGTGATTTTACATTTTCCTCCACCAAATTGAATTTCATATCCCATTCGGTCCAAAGCAAGACCCGAAATCAAGTTTGAGCCGCAAATTGAGAATATGTCGCACATTCTTTAAGATCAATGTGCATCCGGTATCTGTTTGCAAGTGTATATCACCAAGTCTCACAATCTTCGAGTAGCTAGTATTGCTCATCTTCACATTGCCAAAGTCACCTGTCTTATACAACGTGAAAAAGGTCTCGATTGGAGGTAGCATGACATGTAGCTCCTGTATCTACTATCTACTCGGAATTCTGACTTGTAACATGCAAACAATCTTCTTCTTTGCAAATGAGAATAACATCGGTCTCAGACAAAGTAGCCATAGTGTTACTGTCAGCTTTTTCCTTCTCATCTTTCTTTTCATCTTTGTTCTCAGCTTGCCCTTTCTTCAATGTCCAACAATTCTTCTTGATATGACCTGGCTTCCCACAATAAAAATAACTTCTCTCTTTAGACTTTGATCTGCCCTTGGATGTGCCACGACCTCTGGACTGGTCATTGTACCTGCTCATGCCCTTGTTCTCCTTGACAAGTGCTTGTGAGTTATCTGTGCTGGTAGACTTCCTCCGAGTCTCCTCATTGAATAAACTACTAGTAACCATACTCATCGATAACACACCATCTGGAGCTGTGTTGCTGACTGTCACAACCAGTGTCTCCCAACTGTCTGGTAAAGAACCCAATAGCAATAAAGCCTGTAGCTCATCATCGATAGTCATCTTCATGGTAGCTAACTGATTAATCAAACTCTTGAACTCATTCAAGTGTCCTGCTATGCTGCTTCCTTCTTTGAATTTCAAGTTCACTAACCGCCTCATAATAAAAGCCTTATTTCCCGCCGTCTTCTGCTCGTAGAGATCCTCAAGCTTCTTCCAAAGAGACTTCGCATTAGTCTCACCCGATACATGATGAAAGACACTAACATCGATCCACATCCGAATATAACTGATCGCCTTTCTGTGTTGTTTCTCCCATTTCATCTTTTCCGGCTTGGCTTCATCTCCCTCAATAGGATCATGTAATCTTTACAATACAGAATATCTTCCATCTTGGACTTCCATACGTGCCAATTAGACACATCCAATTTCATCATTGTGCCAAAACTCTCCATCTTTTCCATCCCAAAGCACGCCTTGAACCAAGGCTCTGATACCACTTATTGGGGATTTTATGAAGATTAATCTGCGGAATTAATCACTAAACGAATAACGGGACTAATGAAAAATACTACAAGCAAGTAAACACCAAGATTTAACGTGGTTCGACAAATCGTGCCTACGTCCACGGGGCAATCCAGAGAGAAATATTTCACTATGAATCAAGAGTACAATCCCTCCAAGTTACACCTAAACTTGAGGATTAAATCATAAGAGAAAGATACAGTGTTACCTCTAGGGCACCAAAACCCTAAAACTCATCTCACCAAAAATCTCCAACTCCCGTGGAGAAACCAACACCGTACCCTCAACGACGTCTTCGTTCTGAAGACAACGGCTTTTGAATCACTTCAATCAGACACCCGAGCTATCCGGAATCTGAATTTTCCTATTTCTCTTCTTCTCTCTTTTTCTCTCTCCTCTCGGGTACTATAGCGCGGTGGTTACTGTAGCACCCGAAAAAAATTATTCTTCTATGAAAATTTGATCTCAGATCTCTCTTATGGGGCTGTTTGGTTCGTTTTCTTGATATAGGGAAATGCAATTCCATGTAAAAAAACAAAAGTTTTAGTTTTTCAAACTTTTCTAAGAAATAGATTGTTTTGTTTTGGTTCGCACATAAAAAATGGTGGGAAACCAATGTATTTATTTTTCTTATGTTTGATTCGCATAGAAAAAAAAGGAAAACTTTTGTAAACAAAGTAGAGAAGGAAAAAATCTGTCGTGGTAGAGTTTTCATCAATTTCACTCGGTTGGGGAAGGAAATTAGAGAAGGAAAGAATTTGAGCTGGCGGCGATTTCAGCAGAGTTTTTCCTCTTCCATCCGAGCGAACCAAAGCGACACAAAGAAATGGACGGAAACAAAAAAACTGACGTGGAGGGCTAAAAATCTGATGTGGAGGGGTTTTCTGAGTTTTCCACCCCTTATAATAGCGAACCAAACAGCCCCTATATAGAATTCTCCAAACCTATTCCTATTTCAAATAGATCATCCAAATCCTCTTCTATATAGAATCCTAATTCATGTAGACTTCTTATAGGTAGAATTCTAATTCATGTAGACCTCCTCATATGGGCCTTATCTTAGGCTGAACCCACAACATACTCATGCTTTACATCAGCGAGCACATGGAGCTAGCATCAATTTTTTTTGGAGAAACTATTTTATTTGTTAAAGCACATAGTGGAAGATGATGTCCCATAGGAGAGAATAGAATGATTTAAAGGTTTATTTTTTTATATTGGCTTCTTCTAGTTTGTTTTGGTTGGTTTATAGTAGGTTTGAAATTATTTCTTTTCTTTTTGAATTGATCTAAATGATTATTAAGAGAAACTAACATACAGAATATTAACAAAAGGTTAAAAGAATAATAAACAAAAGTAATTGATGCTATCGATCCCTGGGACTCCAAATTTTTGAAAATAAGCATTTAAATGAGCCAAACCTAATCCCATTATCTGATTCCTAAATTTCTTATTGATTCCCAAAATTTGAAACTAAACCCTCCGTTTTGCCTATATAGCTGCTGAGAAGTCTACTGTTGAGTTGCAAGCGATACACTTATCAGGTAATGAGAAAAATCATACAACGTTATCAGAGAATGAAAACACAGGAGAACAATTGTAAAAGATTTCGACAATGTACTTTCTATTAATTCTACTTTATTTGTACCCATATGAATATTTGGTATTGATGTCATTAATATTTAGGTAAAAAAAAAATTTTATCTAAAAAATATTTAGGTAAAAGTATTGTATACTAAGTATACTTATAATAGCTTTGCAGTCTTGCCATGCAACACCCCCAAAGTTCAGAAGGGTTATCCTATTAAAAAAAAGGTTATACAAATGCCGTGTCTCCTCACTGCTTACCTTTTGAGCTACATTCTGAACTTTACCGTGAGTTTACAGTGAGTGGCTTGATTAGAAAATAGAGCAGCCGTGCAGGGGCAAAAGTTGGAGCTGCTACAAATTTACCGGATAACAAGGGCTTGAAAAAGCCTACCCGGGCCCATTCGAATATATGAGAGCGACATAGAATCATCGTCGGTTCAATTGAAAGAAGGAGACGGGCCCAATCAAAGATATTTTCTTTTTTCCTCTCTCTTTTTTGGTACAAGATCTAGTGTACCAACTAACGAAATATATTTAACAGATCAACGTAACGATATTTTTTGGGCACTTTTTCATGGAGTTTTCTCAGTGCGTCTCCTTTCTCTCTAGACCAAAAAATTTCTCGAATACCTACTTACCCTTGAAACGTTTTATCTTTATTCCTCTTTCCGGGAACTTGGAGAATCATTTTTTTAATAGAAAAAAACACAAAAAAATGCGTACAAAAAAAAACAAGATCGATTAAAAATTTAATTGTGGACCAACAAAAATGACTACACCAAGCTGACGCATAGCGTAGATCAATACCTTAAAGGATAAGTTGAGGGTTGACCACTACTTTAAGGAGGGGTTTTGTCGGTTCGTCCTTTAATAAATAGTCATAGAGAGCATTTCAAGCAAAATTAAAAAATAGAATCTATCGTATCAATTATTTATAAAGCAAAGGACTACGAAGCACTTGTTTTCATCCGGAATAAACAGGAACAAGATATGCCACGTGTTTTTTTTTTTTTTTTTTTTTTTGATTCTATTGAAAATCACAACACAAGAAAGAAAATAGGTTGCACGACTCTTGAGCAGAAAAAGAATGAATTTCTCATTAAGTCGGGGCTGAGCTGGCAAAGCCGTGTTGAATAAAAACGAGAGAGAGACTAAACTCCAAAACTACAAAAGATTGCACTCTCTCTCAAAAAGATTGCACGCCCACCCCCCCGGTCTCAAGATTTTAGAAAAAAGTGACTTCAGTCTCCTGACGTGCAAAGAGGTCAATACTTGAATCTACTGCTAGGAACAAATACCACTATTGGCACTGTGTAAAGATACATAGACATACAATACAGATACGCATAGTTTAAAAACTTACGGGATTCGGCAAGAGTTTATATGATTCTCAATCTCTTCAGCATCTAGTCTTCATCAGTAGTCTAAAGAGCCTACGGATGTGATCCCACTGGTCATGTTTCTCGAGTCCTGCCTGCTCATGTAGTCGTCGCAACTGACACTCGAGAGCCTTCTCATCGGGACTGAGTTCAGAAGTTCATCACCTTCGTTTCCCATCTGATGCACTTCTTGAGGCGACAGTATCTTTATGCACCAGACGCTATTTACAAACTCTCTGAAAGGATCACAAGTTAGGGTCAAGGTACGAGACGAACCCAGACTCTCGATAAACAGCACGCGGTACAAATACTACATAAGTGTGCAACCATTGATGTAGAGTATTAGTCCTAAGCAAATGCGTACACATTCAATAACAACAACGCCTTTACTCAAAATTTCTAGGGACAGCTACATAAAGCGTATTCTTCCATTCAGTTCTATTCAGGTGCATCTCCTCCATTAAGTTAATAGCTACCGTATCTTTTTAATTGCTTCGCACCAAGTTCTGTTCAGTCTAACTCGAGTTATCGGTATGCTAATCATAATCTTATCACTACTAATTGATGCATTTCTGGTCTTTTGCACATAGCCAGACCATATAGATTGAAAAAACAAGGACATTGTCTTCCTGCTTTAATTAAAGTCAGATGATATTCATACTTATAGAAGCAAAAGATTCACGCTACAGTGATGTGATGTTTTAAATAAATATTATCTGCTACCTAGAATTTCATTTCTGCTTCAGTATTTTAATCAAATTATATCTAGGTACTGTATCTTCTAAGGGTATATCGCATAATACCATCCTGGCTACTGACACAGGCACTTTGTCCTATCACCAACACCAAGCAAAAAGTGGGTTCTTACTAAAATAAGGTGCAGCACATGCATCAGGATAGTATCAGCATTGGCAATCAATATGGTGCATGGATATCTTAGCCCTTACGACATTCAAATTCACTTGAAAGGAACATACTCCAGGTTTATTAATAGATACAAAGCAAGTATTGATTATAATCATCTTTAACGTTAAGTTTCATGTAATGATACGTTTCAAGTTTCTTTTTCTTTTTTCCTTTAAGGGTTAGTGTAATATCATTTGACCCATAACTCAGTCCATAGATTTTTGAGGCATTCCAGATCAACAATAGCATCATGAAAAAAGCAAAAGAAATCCTAGAAATCATCAAAGCGCAAGTAAAATTCACAAAGAAGAAAGAGAACTTACTGCCAGGGATCATCGCCAAGGAGAAGAACATCATTCTCGCGGTCGACGAATACAAGCTGCCAGCCTGATCTCACAGGGTCTTCCAATTGGTCTTCAAGGCCAAACAGACGCCCAAGCTCACTGCGGAGCTCAGGATAATTGTTGAATTTGGTAATATCTAGTGACCTACCAAAAGACCCCAATTTGTAAACCTAGAAAAAACAGCAAAATTTTCAACCAATTCATCACAATCTGCAACATACGACATATTCAAAACTTGCATATAACATCAGAAAACAGGCTTTTACAACGAACTAGTCCCCCTTGAGTCCTGGCGAATAATGGGTTGCAAACCGTATACAAATATAACTGCTAGCATAAAGAAGCAAAGACAAACCCAGGTCAGATAAAAATTTGATTCCTTATCAAGCCGTGAATGAAAGAAGATGAAGATAATAGATAAAATCAAATAACGGGTCATCTTGATACATATCACTCATATTTTATAAGATTTTAAGCCGATTTGACCTAGCTGGACAGGATGGACACTACTATATTACATAAAAAATATATCAAAAAAAAAAAAAAAGAACAAACTAATACAGACTGACATGAGTATTATATAAGAGGTATAAGGTTTTGAGCAAGCTTTTACCAATAGTTGATTTCCTAGTGATAAATTCATGAAAGGTAAAATAAGAAACCCGTACATAGAAAGCTTGTGATCCAAAGCTAACTTATTACATGTATTGTACTGCTGATCCTAAAGCTAAAAAACTTCAAAAACTCCTGATATGGATACCATTAGAGGCAAATAAGATCCATGATCAATCCTGAGATTTCATACACTGGATAAAATTGTAAACCTTTAGGAATTAATCGACATCATTCAAACATAGAGGAGTTTCATGACAGCATAACCTAAAATACTCTTAGCTACAGGATAGTTATTGAAGTAATTGTCAAAGGTAAACAATCTTGTATTTTGCTCCGGTTTGTGTACCAAACATTTCTTGACATGTACTAGTAGTTATTCAATATCAGCTCAACAAGATTAAGATGCAGTTCAAAATTCAGACACAACCATAAAAAATTTAAGATTTTAGCAGATCGCTCTGGATGGAAAGCATCTCACCTTTACAAAGGTTCCACTTTGTGGGTTAACTTGGCCTGCATCCTCAGGAGATTGCAAAAACCCCAATTCTTCTACGCAAGTCGAACTTGGCAGCGCCTGATTCAATGGGAAATCAGTTCCTCCGATGCCCAGAAAATTTCCAGTAGCAAATGGCATGGTTGTTGAATCAGTATCACTGCCTATGCTCTTGAGGCTTGACAAGCCATTCTGCATTAAGATAGAGGAGTCTATGTTGACACCAAAAAGCAGATTGCTTTGGGGATCAGTGCTACCTTCCTGGTCTAGAGAGCTTTCCCTTCCAGGAAATGGTGGCAATGCAAACAAGTTAGTACAAATATTTGGTTGGAGAGGACCTAACTGTTCAACCTGGGGCTGAATTGAATGAGCCCCAGAAGGAACCATGGCCTCGACAGCTAACCGCTTAGATGGCCGGATACCCGAGTTGATTAGTGGGCTACTTCTTGGTATACTAAGAATATTTGATGTTTCCTCAGATGAATACGAGCGCAAAGGAATATGCAGAGGTGAAGCAACAGATTTGGATACCAGGTTACTAGTGGCGTCCGGGAAATTCTGCTGAGCAAATGAAGATGCTATCGGCAAGGTTGAAGATCGGGATTGAGAAGCTGAACTTAGCTGAGACATGGCTGAAACTACATCAGGAATTTGCTGATGGTTAGACGGTCGTTGCTGCTGCATTTGTTGCTGGTGCTGGTGCTGCTGCTGTAATTGGTGCTGCTGCTCATGTTGCTGTAATGTGCTCTGCTGCTGTTGTGATCGACTCTGCTGTCGTTGCAACTGCTGCTGCTGCTGTAATTGCTGCTGCTGCAACTGTTGCTGCTGTTGCTGCTGTTGTTGTAATTGCTGCTGTTGGTTTTGCTGTAAATGTTGCAGTCGCTGCTGCTGCTGTAATGCTTGCTGCTCATGATGCTGCTGTAATGCTTGTTGCTCAGGATGCTGCTGTAATGATGATGCCTGCAGCTGCTGCTGAGCATCATTAAATGACTGGCAACGCTGCAATTGATGCTGAAGGAATTGAGACTGGCATGGGTTTTGACCCTGGTTTTCCTGGAGAGACTCAAGGAAGGCTTGCTGAGCGTGAGGCTGCATTTGCTGCAGAATTTGACTAGCTAATAGAGGATTTGATCTGCTGGTTATTGTTTGTGGTTGCTGGAATTGCAGCACTGCAGGACATGCCTGTTTTGGAGAATCCACTGTTCTTATTTCCTGAAGAGCTGTAGCAGCCACTGCTTGATAAATGTCAGGCTGTAGACCAAGCATAGAAGCATCAAACCTGTGCCGCATCCAAGGTGCCATTCCAAGCCCTTGGAAATTGAATGCTTGCATTGCTCGATCACCATTCTGAAGCCACATAAATGGAGAATTCAAGCCCAGTTCGTCATCCTTTCCACCTTAATAGTCAACCAGAGACTTAGCACAAAGTCTAACAAGGCTTGACAAAAGAAAGTACATCAAAAAGCAAACACATACCATGCAGAGAGGGTAGCCCTGATGGCCAAGGGCGCTTTAGTCTGAGAGGGAAATGAGATGGGTACATTGGGAACGTTGTCAGGGGCTCAATATCCCAAAGTGACACCCTTGGCTGTCTTTCCCCAGCAGTCGACTCATCCCAACCAACCTATATGCGTAGAAAGAGAAGGAACTTATGAGTAATATCAACAAAAACAATTTTTTAAAGAGGATTTCTCTATACTACATAACCTAAAGGATCAGAATGAGGCAACAAATGCTCTTGCAGAATAAGTACCTTCACAGAACGCCAATGTGAATTTGGCCAACGAACTGGATCCAGATCACTTATCCCTGCTATTGTTCCCATGTAACTAAAAACAAGACAGTGAGACATTAGAATGTATAACCAACCAAAACTTAGGACATACACATCCACCAAAAAAGTCAAAATTGAAAGTATTAGTTGTCCTAAGAGAACATTCTGCTGCATCAAGTTTCAATAAGAGAGAGCTAAAAAACTGAGTTTCAGGGGAGAAAGATCTCAACATACCGGCGAACGCTTGATTCTTCAGTTTCAAAAAGCATCCGGAAACGCATTCCAACAGAAACACGAGTGTGATAAACTGCTTTTGCATACTTGGCTAGTGGTATAACAAACTCTGAAGGACTTGCCCTTAAACCATATGATAAATGTCAAAATTCAATAAATTTCAGATCATAAGAAACGCACAAACAGGTACCTTGGGTTATAAAATATAGTAAAGCGGCTGTTTGTAGCAGCAGCATGAGCTGCAGCTGCAAGGAGGCCTATATGCATGCTGTCACTGGATAAAACTGACGAAGGCATAACAGTTTGTGGACGACTAGCACGCCGGATACCCAGAAGCAACTGATTATTTTCATTCCTGAGCAAAGAAGCATACTTAATACTAGTAATAATAGAGATGGTTGTAAATAAATAAACAGAGAATGCATACAAGTGTGGTCTGGAAAACCACTATACCAGATGAAGAGAACTGAATCCCCGGCAACAAGTCTTTTTGCACTGATGAAAACACTCCATCCTGTTGTAAGAAGGTGCCTCTTTGGCTGACCTGCACATTCTGAATTTGCTGAACCACACAGAGATGTGCAAATAGACTGAAGAAGCCAATTATATACAATCCAATCGATTTTCACATATAATTATAGGATTGAAGGCATGATTGTTGAGTAAATATGGAAGAGTCCATCCCTCAAGGGGAAGAGAGGAAAGTGATGCTCACATCACTCATGTTCTACCATATGATGCCCAATTTAGGGACATCGGATGAACCAAAGTAATAATAATTTAAGGTGCTACAAAAGTATCAGAGCACCAATAAATGATAAACCATTAAATCTACATTAGTAAAGTAACTAGCATCTTGTTCAGTATATCATCTTCGTTCCCTCAAAGTAAGAATTCTTTATGTTACTATTAAAAAATGGCACTATAAGTTTTTATTTTTTAAAGATTCAAGGCCTAAACGGCACTATAAGTTGACCCATAAACCACGTTACAATATGTGTCTTATTCGGACACATTAGCGCACGCCACATGAATAAGCCTTATTAGCAGCTATAAGGTGCCAATGCTACTAAACTAAATGTCCACATTTCGTAAAAACAAATTACAACACGGAATACGAGCATTAGTCCCAATACTAATGTATAAAACCAAAAGGATAAAAAGGGCGTACTACTTTTCCATTAAATATCTATGCATTTTGATATATTCAATACATCTGGAAATTTATTCGGGTATTTCAAATATTTATTGCTACCATATTCATTTCCATATTTTAATCAGATAGTATCAGTCTCAATATTTGTAAAAAAACAACGCAAAATCAGATGTGAAGAAGATTTCTTTTACCCTATATGGACAGGACCAAATAATCAAATTATATGAAAACCTCCATAATACTTTGACAAGCTCATTCTAGTTTGACCAATCTACAAAGTGAACTCCTTCCAATCATAAAACATGACTATATTTCTCGATCCTATTATCCGTAGAACCTAAACTGTGCTGTTATTTGAATACTATTTTCCGCATTTCATCGGGACGGACACCGAACAATATTAAGACTACAAAGGTCACATCCACTTCAGTTGCAACTGAAATTATGATTTCCAAATATATGCCAAACTATTCTAATGCAGAAATGGTGCACTAAAGTAATCTATGATGCTCAGAAGTAAAGAAGATCTGGAAACTAAAATGTAACTTGCACATTTTAGTACTATACTATCGGAAGGGTAGATGAGCCAATTAAGTAAATTCAATACAAATATAGTTACATATTCATGTTGAAACAAGAACAAGTGAACAACAAAATATTCATGCACTTCCACAAAAGCCATAAGCTACATACAATTTTCATTCCAGAAAAAGTACAACTTTGACTAGCTGGTTAAATCGAACTACCTCGAAAAATGTGGCGGAATTTCCATTCATTATCATGAAGGTCCCTTGCAATCAACTCTTGTGCAGGAGGCGTCTGAGAGAAGTCCTGAGAAGCACAACAGAGGAACACGCTGAACAAAAAAAAGTGTTTTTCTGACAAAAGCAGCATACAGCGTAACGGATTGGCATTTCAGGTTTCTAAAGCAAGGCAACGAAACCCACCAATGGAGGGAACACTTTTTCAGCAGCACGTCGAGGAACGGAGAACCCACCATGAGTACTCGTATCACTTGCAGTCAATGTCTTACAAAAGTAGTTAGTTGGCTGTTTACTAGGGGTGCCCAACTCAGCTGGGAGGTAGGGGTCCTTTTGCTCTTGCTGTAGCAATGGGAGGGGAAGAGCTTGATATTAAAAGAATTAAAGGGTAATTATTCAGAAGTCACGGCCATAAAGAAATCATTGATTACCGGGCTAAGTGGTTGCAATGTCATTTGGGCATAAACCTCATCAGTCTCGACATCTGCCTGAATTTTGAGATTTTGTCATTATCTGCACCTTGGACAGTAACCAATATTCAAGTCAAAAAATAGCATCAAAATGAAACTCACATGCATAGTTATGTTATGAAGCTGACAAATCAGCTGAGGAGGCAGACTTGGGTAATTTGGGATGTGTGCATCAATTTCCTTGTTGGTTGATGCAGATACCTGCACAAATCAAGCATTTGAGAAAATAAGAGTCTGCCCCAGCACAAGGCTATGAAGGGAGGAGGATTTTTTGGCAAAAAAAAAGAGACAATCTCTACCCAGCATAAATGCACGTTGTCATCTTAAATTGGAGGCAGCAATATGGTTATCCAATCATGTACATCAGCATATCGTGGAATGTAAATAAGCCTAAATTTCTAACAAGTCAATATCAGTAGGTTCTTTCCAATCAAAATCATGAAGCTATATAGCATATCTTGCTTAATTGATTAAAACTTAGAAAAAAGATATAAAAGAACTAGGAGAATATAGTCCAAAATGGAAGTTGTTTGCATCCCTCTCCGAAAGAACAAATGTCAAATACATTTCCAAAACACACCCTAGAGAACAAAGAACAATTCGTATAGCAGAAATTATATCCTTAATTCATCTTCTAAATATTCAAAGAAAACAACTAACCTGCTCACTATGACCCTGAGGAAAGTACACAACACGACTGCTGACTGCAGGTAATGATACAAGCGGCCCGGCACATGCATGCCATAGCACAGAATTCAGACACCTTTCTTCTCCTACAAAATTTCCAGACACGTACAAAATTTTGGAGAATCAATTTTGCATTATTTGCAGGAAACTTATATAAAGAGAAATATCGTTTTTATTTATTTATTTCCTTAAAAAGAAGATCCAAAACGCAACAGTAATTTCAACAATGCTCCAAGAAAAAACTTCTTTTCTTATATAAAAAATGAAAAATAGACTCTACATCTCACTATATAATAATTGTCTTCTACTCAAAATCCACTGAGACCCTTTTCAATATTGAAACTAGTTAATTTTTTTTATGCGTACTAAACATAAAATTAAGCAGCAGTAATCAAAGGGGATGAGAGGTAACTGAGGCCCAAAATACTTTAGGAAAAAAAAAGAGCTCCAGATTCCAAATTCTAACTGCTCCAAAGTCCCAGTTTAAGTTCTAAGTAGAGCCAAAGGCACAAAATTTTGACAAGGCCAAAAAGCGCCCTTGGATCTCTTGACATTCGAAAATATCCTCTAAAAAACGGTTAAAATCAAGTAATCTAAGGATGTTTCTCACCCTCTTCTTGCCGACTAGCGACACCCGACGACGAGAGCCTCATCCTCAAAGAATCTGACGAGGGCTTCAATGCAACAGAAACCCCAAACTTGGACCAAAGTTTCCCCTTTGTTCAACAAAGGAGCAAAATCCTCGAGATGGGCCAGTCCATACACCAAAGACCCGCAACTTTACTCCCCGCCTTTAAAGGAAAACGCAATCGTGCCTTACAAAATCATTCTCTTTCAAATTATTACCTCCAGAATCTAGTACCTCCATCCCAGGCTTCGCTTCGCAAATCCTAGCCCTCCTTTCTTCGAAGATTACACGAGTTCCTCCCTCGAGTCCGTTAAATTCTGGGGCTCGAACTTCAAGTACAGACTCCAAGAACTGAATGAACTGCAGGAACCACAGAAATCCACAGAAAACGAAACCTCTTCGAAGTCCAACTAGCTCAAAAGCTCAGCATCTCCAGTGACCGAAGATCCGAGCTCGACGATACAACTCAAGCATTGAGACCAAAGCATCAACCGATGAACAGAACCAACCAGATCTCACGCCAGAGGCTTAAGGACCCTCAAAATCCTTGTACCAGTGTTTTCCACTCCAAAAGATCCTCGATCCGAACCCTAGAATCCAAAGGTCTCGCTCCGAAGCTCCAGAACCAAGCTTCAAACCTCTGAAAACTGGAAATAAAAAAAAAACAAGCAAACAACTCCCGAAACCCTAATCGAGCCCCCTCCTTCAGAGAAACAGCAAACCGAACCCTAGACGCCGCAAATCTCCACCGCTCGAGCATCCAAGGAGCTCAATCGACTCCTACTTCGAACGGGGACCGAGCATTTCGCCGAACAAACCCTAGATATTTTGCTCCGAACTTTTTAGATCGAAGCCCTTGCGTTCCGTTTCTCTCTCCTCTCCTCGGCTCACGTCAATCAATCAGCAACGAATACCGCCATTATTACTGATTTTTAATTTTCCTCCCTTTTTCTCCGCTCGCCTTTTTATAGTCGATGACCGGAATGAAGTCGGTAGCTTATAATGACAAATCTGCCCTCGTGACGGAGCACGAATTACGGGATTTAGCCTTTCGCTACATTCACGGAAATTGCTGGGCCAGTTAAAAGGGCCCGTTGATAAAGAACGCCCGAGATGATCCGTAGATTCGCCGGTATGAAAGGAGAAAACTGGCAATTTAATCGGAATACGGCGTGATCATATCAACGGTAGTTTTCGTACTCCATTGATCCGTAGTCCCTGCTTCTTTCGTCGTCCGAGGTATCTCTACCGTAAAAGGAGAGGTATCGAGAACAGTCTTATGAATTATGATTGGGTTAATTTCACAAAAACCTCTTTTGAACTTTTCTAACCCAACTTCTTACATGTAATTTATAAGGACAAATTTTTAAAACAAACCATTTTTTAAACTTGTTTTTAAAAAACGACATGTTTCAACTTTAATTACCAAAACCGACCTAGTTTCAGCCTCAGGGCTGAAACTATGTTGGTTTTGACGAAAAGAGTTCACAAACTTCACGGGAGTTGAAGTCCCGTGAAGTTTTTTACATAACAAAACTTCACAGGACTTCAGGTCGGTTTTGGTAATTAAAGTTGAAAGATGTCGTTTTTTAGGAATATTTTTACGAAAGGGTTGGTTTTGAAAATTTGTCCAATTTATATTTATAAATATCAAAAATGTCTCTGGAAGAAACAGTTCTAACTTTGTTATTTGTCATTTACGAGCAGCACTGTTGGATCTGAGATACAAGCATGGAGGAATGGGGTGAATATGTTTGCTATAGTTTTTCAATAACACATAGCATCCCGATTCAGTAGGTTTATAAAGACCGCACCTAAAAACAAATTTTAGTTGTTCGAATAATAATCCTACATCCACTCTTGCTTCTCATGAAGGGGATTCCTTACTATGCCAAGGTTCATCTGAATCGCATCCCGATTCTGTAGGTTTATAAAGACCGCACCTAAAATCTACCCGAAAAACCAATCATCTACTTTAACTCTCCACAGTAAGAAACACATAGCCCTCACTAGTAAGATTTTGTCAGATGTCGGGCTCATCTCGAACGACTGAAATCCATGTCGGATAGCGAAAATCGGGGATATATCGGGGGACATGGACTAAATTCCGGATTGTCGTATTGGGTGGTGCGCATATAATGTCATGTCCTAAATGCAATCTAAGCATTCCTAAATTCAAACTAAACATACTTTATAAATTCTATAGCCTAAACACATAAAAAAAGTAAATACTATATGATGTTTACGGTCACTAACCCATTGTAGAAATTTGATTCTCGATTGCATCTTAAAACCATTCGGGTGCTTGACCTATGAAATAAGAAAACATTGTTAGTAAACATAGAATAGCATATAAAGAATGAAGCAAGTAACATATAATATATGGAATGAAAATCAACAATAAAATTTTTGTGCAATCACAATTCACACGGTTCATAACCATAAAGAAATATAAGCAAATCAACACAAACAAACAAGTTCTTAAAGCTACAAATAGTTCATAATTGTTTAACATCCATAGAGCAAATCCAGAATAACATAAAAGCAAAGATAACTAGAATAAATCTTCATCGGCATCGAAAGTAGGATTATCCTCTTCATCTGACTCCATGAATAATGCATCCATCTCTTCTTCCTCATCATCTTCCATCGACTCCTTTCCCTTAGATGAAGTTGATTCCGATTTCTTTTTTCTTCTATACATTTCCAACATTCCACTCGTTCTCTTCCTTGGGTTAGCTCCTGAAATATCTCCAACTTAATTGCCTAAAAGTCAAACACTCTCCCGGGAATACTTCATCATCACTATTATTCCCCTCCTCACCCAACAACCATTTGAATATCCTTTCCTCATCATTATAGGCGGATAAAAGATCTCTATCTACAACGGAATGCTTGTTCTTCAACTTTGTGTTGAACATGATAAAGACTAAGTCATGGAGTTTTTCATGAGTTAGCCTATTCCTCTTCTTCGTATGAATCTACAAAATAGAATCATGAATAAACAAAAAAAAACTAGTCATTAAATGTTACAATATAAGCCCACAAGATGATTAAAATTTAAGAAATATATTACCATCTCAAATGTACTCCAATTTCTTCACAAGATGATGAGCTAGTTGTTGTAGGCTGTCAAAAAATTTACTACAGATAGTTGATCCTCACAAAGCGCTGACGATGAAAGTTACAATCTGACAACTTTCACGACAACAGACGAGAGTTATAATTTAACGACTCTCATACTTTAAAAAACCAAATGCAAAGATTATAAAATGATGATCTTTGCAGAACTTGAAAAAGAGATTATAATTAACTATCTCTTTAAAGCAAAACGCAAGGGTCCACCCCTGTGTTCCAACTCCAAAACATGAGGGTCACCCCGTACCCTGCGTTCCAACTCCAAAACGCGAGGGTCGACCCCCGCATTTCAACTCCAAAACGTGAGGGTCGACCCCTGCTTTCAACTCTAAAATGCAAGGGTCACCTCCGCGTTCTAACTCCAAAACACGAAGCTCACCCCTGCTTTTTAACTCCAAAACACGAGGCTCACCCTTGCGTTTCATAGGCTAAACGCGATGGTCGCTCTAGAACACGATTCTCACGTTTGACCGTTTCAATTGCAATTTCAACAGTTCAAAATTGTTTTTCACTTAATGTGCCGATTAAGCCCCTATTATGGAGCTTAAGGGGTCAGTTGCAACCCTTAACCCTATAAATAGCTGGTTTTACAGCTAAAAAAAGGGTTGGAGCTTTTTGGATCATTTGGATTGCCTTTTAGATCACCTTAAGTTAGCTATCTTTGAGATCGACTATTAGAGAGGAAAGTCATTGGCTTATTTCGGTAAAAAGGAGTGAAATTCCTTTCTAAAATTAACTCTCTTGCAGAGTTCTAAACTCAGCCAAAGTTCTAAACTTGCTTAGCAAGTGTCCAAGACGTTAAGTCAAGAAGTGAAGACAAAGTTCCACAAAGCCAAGTGTTCGGATCGTCAACGGGATACAAGAATCAAACTCTCATCGCCACCAAGAAGAACCCAGTATTAAACAAATAAAAGGATCTTTATTGATTCTTCTCTCTTTTGTAAATTAGAAAACCAATAAGAAAATTATAATTTCTTTTTCTAAGTCAATTAAAGAGAGATTACTTTGAGAGATTGTATTTTTTCTTTTTCTAAGTCAGTTAGAGAGATTAATACTAATTGATTTCTTAATTTTCTTGTATTTTTTTCCGCAAACAAAAGATGGCAACTCGGCTGGAGACTAACTTTTTCACCAATAAAGAAGTGGTGGCGCAATCCGACACCAAGCTAACCGGAACGATTGTCGAAACTCTTATTGTGAAGTTCAACCAAAGTATGAGGAACTCCTTTCCACCGGATCCCTTAGCCCCAAGGCTATGCGCAAGATGTGCAAAGTCTCCGAAGATATTAAGATTCCTCCTATCGTCGACTCACCAAAGGAGTGTCTTTCCTTGGGTTATACTATTCATACAGTCCCCTCTCTGAAGAAGAAGACTTTAATTCACCCAAACTCACCAAGCGAGCTGAGGACCTTCCACCCGTACCTCAGCAAAGGGTATCGAGTCACAAGAGACCCATTTCTGTGACTAACCGATCAATACAGATGGTAACATCGTTACAAAAGACTCAACTCAGGTGAAGAAGAACGCTGCTCGCCTAAGGAGAAGATCCCTATGACGAGCACAACTTAGAGAAAGTCGATCAATCAACCAACGTGAACTTCTCATTTGTGAGCCAAGACACGACCCTGAGCTTCGCATTTCTACTGAAGAACACGAGCCTCACATTTATGAGCCCAAATGAGAACCTCATGAAAGCCTGACTGAACACGACCCTCAACATCGTGTTCCACAGCTAAAACACGGATCTCAATTCTGCATTGAACGTGAACCTTAGCTTCACGTTGCTCAGTCAAAATGTGAACCTCGCGTTCAAAGGGACGTTGTACGTGACTCTCGCGTCCCTGCTCTCAAACGCGACTCCCCCGCTCTCAAACGCGACCCTCGCATCCCCGCTCTCAAACGTGACCCTCGCGTTCAGTTACCTAAATGTGACTCTCGTGTTTCAGTGTTAAAACATGAATCTTACATTATTAATACTAAACGCGATGAGTCAAGTCGCGTTCAGGATGACCGACATGGATTTCAAATCTATGTCCATCAAGAACCAGTCTTGTCCAACCAAAGACCGGGGGTTTAAAGAAAACATCACGAACTGTGAGTAACTCATCTCGAGTCTCTGTAATAGACTTGAGAGAGCTCCTATCAAGAGACGGAGTTGTCCAACAAGTCACTCCCGTCTGCCAATGCAAGTGACTTATCTCTACAGTCCTTTTAGAATGATGATGTTGTGCACCTATAACTAGGTCATCAGTATTCAGCTGACTGACGAACATCGCCTTGCCAAACCCGTACAAGTGACGACATTCTCACAAGAAGATGACTTTGGAAGAAGAACACTTTGGAGTCACTTCTAACATGGCAAGTGTAGGGAGATCATCAGTCCTTACCTCTAATGAGTCAGGGACGGATCGGTCCCCTGAATTGAAAGAGATCTTGAGTGAGTCTGATGGAATCTATCAACATACTTGAACTCGAAAGGGAGTCATCCCTCCTATCAACTACTAAAAGTGGGATAAAGGAATTGAGTCTGATGATGAACACTCAGCCATCGCAAAATCTCAATCCTCTAGCTCTTTCGTAGAACACAAGAGCTCCGCTTATATGGCGGGACACCTTGATGATCTTGTGAAAAGACTTGATGATCATCAAGCTATGATCAAGTCGCAGCAGGAGACTATCAATAAACTCCGAATCCTAATGGCTCAAATTATAGCAGACAGGTCCAAATCCCAGAAGACAGATTCACCGCCTCGACATGAATCTTCCCAAAGAGGAGGATCATCTTCATACTGACCCTTTACATCAAAGGGGAAGGAAAAAATGGTTGAGAGTGCGACTTCTGATCAAGAAGCCCATAACCTAGAATCTTCCTCTGAAGAATGAAGAGAGACAAAAAATGAGCAGAATCTTCAGTCTGTAAAAATAAAAGAACTGGAATCCTGCCTCAATGCTATTGCCAATAGAAGTGAGCTTTAAGATGAAGGAGTTGTCAGACCCTATCCTACTAAATGAGATACAGCCTCTTATCCTCCAAAATTCAAAGTCCCGACCCTACAAGCTTTTGATGGCATAGGGTCATTGAACCAACATATCTACTATTTTAAGTCACAGACTGGGAATGTGATATCAAATAATACTGTACTGACTCGGTTGTTCATTAGCACCCTCAGGTGGATTGCCTTTGAATGGTTTATGAAACTACCTGCGGGATGCATCCAAAAGTAGGTGGATCTAGAGGGACTCTTCCTATCAAGATTCTTTGAAGACGACATTAAAGTCTCTGTTCTTACCCTTCTTACCACTAAGCAGAAGAATGGAGAGCCCATCAAGGCCTTCATCGAGAGGTTCCGAAGCGTAGCTCTGCGATGTCCGACAGGCATGAAGTAGTCTACTCTAGTAGAAACCTGTTGACACAACTTATAGACCAAACTCCTAGCCCAAATAGGAGTCGCAGAGTTCTGCTCCTAGAGACAACTAGTCTCCTAAGGAGAACATGATCAAGAAATAGTTATTAGGGTCGAATCTAAAGCAACCTGCACAATGGGCCCAAGCCCAATCTTCCCGGTCAAAAGGGAAAGATACCATGATTACTAAAGCCAATCCTCGACCATCACCAGCCTAGGGTAAAGCATCGGGTCAGCAAAGAGTCCTCAAGCAATACTCCTTCAAAGAGGAGCATGTGGTCTCTCTATTCAAGCTACTTCAGAAGAGTGGCAAGCTAAAACTCCCTGAAGTTAAAAAGCCTGAAGAAGTAGGAAATGTAGATGATCCAAACTACTGCCTTTACCATAGGATGTTAGAACATTCGACAAAGAGGTGCTACATCTTCAAGGATTTCCTACAGGCTCTAGTTGATGCAGAAGTACTCAAGTTGAAGCCAGAATAGAAAACAGTAACCACTAACATGGTGTTAATCCAACTTGGAAGTTTTCCACCCGTTCAAGATCCAATCAGTGTGATCTCGATCCCTAAAGGGTAGATACACCTGATAAATACTAACTCGCATGGTCAGAAAGATAAAGGGTTGGCACCCCTTGCTACTCTGAAAGGAGAGATAATATGGGTCTATCCTAATCTACTTGATGACCAGCAGTGGACAAGTGTGTCAGGAAAAGCTAAGAGAAAGAATGTTTAGCCTTGGTGTTCGTCGTCCAGAAAATACGACACTACCTGACCGAACAATTAATCCATGTCATATCCAAGGTAAATCCCTTGAAAATGCTCATGACGAGACTGTTTTCATTGAACTGTCGTCTTGCAAGTTATATAAAGATCTCCTGACAAGACATCAAAAGCTTGCATGACCCAACAATTAGAAGCTAAACAAGTATAGAAATTGTTCTTTGATGGTGCATCAAGAGCACGACCTAACGGAAGAATCACAGCTGGAGTGGGGGTTGTACTTTTTTCCCTAACTGGATTCGTGATTCTAAAATAATTCTCCTTAACCGAGCCATGCACCAATAATATAGCAGAGTACAATGCCTTGCTACTAGGAATGCAATAGGCCGAGGAAATTAATATTCGACACCTTGAAGCTTACGGTGATTCCCAACTCATTGTGAATCAAGTTCGAGGAGAATATAAAGTGCGTAATAAGGACTTAGTGCCTTACCACTTCGTATCATTAAAGTGAGCCCAAATTTTTTAAGGCTTATTTATCAGATAAATTTCACGACAACAAAACGCGTATGCAGACGCTTTAGCTTCGTTGGCAACATTGCTAGCATTACCACCAAAAGTAGAAGCAAATATATTCGTCTCAAGTCATGACTTGTATCACCCTAAGTTCCCTCTAGAAGACTGTACAAAAGAGGTAATAGCAGAGATCGTCTGTGAAACTTCCGTAGGTCATGAACTAAAGGATTGGTGATTCTCATCCATCGATTATGTCTTATACGGCATACTACCCGATGATCCCAAAGAATCGGTTACCGTGAAAAGGAAAGCCCTTTGATTCTATTACAATTCGGTTTCTCGAACATTGTATCGAAAATCATATGATGAAATTATACTTCACTGTCTTTCCACAAAAGAAGTGCAAGAAGCCCTCAGAGAATCTCACAACGGAATGTGTGGAGCTCATCAGCCTGCACCCAAATTACAGGACCGACTCCAAAGACTTGGCTACTATTGGCCAAAAATGATGGCAGATGTCGCTAATTATACTAAACGGTATCATGCATGCCAGATCCATGGTGACTTCATCCATCAAGCATCAGGGAATCTGCATCCGATATTTCTATCTTTGCCATTCGAGATGTGGAAAATGGATATCGTTGGACCCATCTTCTCGCCAACATCCAAGGGACATCGATTTATCTTAGCAATAACCGATTACTTCTCCAAGTGGACAGAAGCAATACCTTTGAAAAAAGTCAAAACTTTAAACGTGATCAAATTCATTAAACATATCGTTATCTACCGCTTTGGTGTACCAAGACGAATAGTTCACGACAATGGAACTCAATTCGTCGGTTAAGGTTTCCAGAGATTCTGTAATAAGTTTAGAATCCAATGTGTTGCATCAATGGCATATTAATGGCATATTATTCGCTAGCTAATGGTCCTGTAAAAGTTTAAAAGTTTTTAATAAAACTATTGTGAAGCTTCTCAAAAAGTTTGTCTCTAAAAGTCGACGCGACTGGGACAAAAAAACTTGACGAATGTCTATGGGCTTATCGCATAACGGTAAGAACCCTGACAAAAGCTACTCCCTTTTCTTTGGTTTACGGATGCAAAGCCGTATTACCATTAAAAATTCAGATATCATCCCTCAGAGTTGCTCTTACAACCGGGATGGCTGATGAAGAACAACATCGACTACACCTCCAAGAACTGGAAGCGTTAGACGACAAGCGGCTTCAAGCCCAATAACAGATTGAGTTATACCAAGCTCGAATCTCAAAAGCCTATAACAGAAAGGTTAAAGAAAAGATCTTTAAGAAAGGTAACCTTGTCTTAGCAGTCAAACGACCTATGGTCATGACACATAAGACAAAAGAGAAATTCAATCTCAAATGAGAAGGACCCTTCATAGTAGAGTTAGTCTACTCGAATGGAGTTTACCGTCTTATTAATCAGAAAGGTGATAGGCTCATGATGCAAATTAATGAGAAATTTCTCAAGAAATATTACCCATAAAAAAATCATGATACTCCATGTTTCCTCCCCTGCTAAGTCTAAAAAGAGAAATTGAACTCGCTCAAGAGTGGGGGTTGACTATTTGTTATTTCTCAAACAGAATAACGAATTCTCAAAATTGTCAAGTTAACAATACACCTCTGACAATGAAAATCTCCTCAATGAGTAATTTGAATTATCAATCTTCTTTGAAAGAAAGTAAGTCAATACTGTCAAGTTAACAAAACACCATTGACAGTATAAGCACTTCAACGTGCATCACTACCAAAATTAACTTATCAATCTTATCCAACAAGATGATAAGACCACAAAAGTTGACATGTTTAACAAAACACCTCTGCCAACTATAAAATTTATAAAATCATCCCTAGCCAGTATATCATCGAGTTAACATCACATTTCTGATGATTAACATCCCCACGTAGTTCGAATACAGCTTGTCCCATTCTTGATATAGCAAGATTTTCCAAATCAAATCAACTTATCAATCTTTCCTAACAAGATGATAAGTCCACAAAATTGCTCAAATCCTATCAGGTTGACAATACACCTCTGGCAGTCAAAATCTTTACATGTGCCCAAGGAGTTTGAATCAAGATTCTAATATAAATACAAAAATCATCAAATTAACACCACACCTCTGATGATAAAATCAACTTATTAACTCTCTTTAATAGAGTGATAAGTCTTCAAAAATATTGTTCAAATCACAAACACCAAAAACCATCAAGTTAACACCACACCCCTGATGATAAAATCAACTTACCAACTCTCTTTAATAGAGTGATAAGTTCTCAAAAATCTTATTCAAATCATAAGTACCAAAACTCATCAAGTTAACACTATACCTCTGATGATAAAATCAACTTATCAACTCTCTTCAATAGGGTGAAAAGTCCTCACAAATCTTGTTCAAATCACAAGTACCAAAAATCCATCAAGTTAACACCACACATCTGATGATAAAATCAACTTATCAACTCTCCTCAATAGGGTAAAAAGTCCTCAAAAATCTTGTTCAAATCACAAGTACCAAAAATCTATCAAGTTAACACCATATCTCTGATGATAAAATCAACTTATCAACTCTCCTCAATAGGGTGATAAGTCCTCAAAAATCTTATTCAAATCACAAGTACCAAAAATCATCAAGTTAACACCATATCTCTAATGATAAAGTCAACTTATCAACTCTCTTCAATAGAGTGATAAGTCCTCAAAAATCTTGTTCAAATCACAAGTACAAAATATCATCAAGTTAACATTACACCACTGATGATAAAGTTAACTTATCAACTCTCTTCAATAGAGTGATAATTCCTCAAAAATCTTCTTCAAATCATAAGTACCAAAAAATCATCAAGTTAACACCACACCTCTGATGATAAAATTAACTTATCAACTCTCTTCAATAGAGTGATAAGTCCACAAAAATCTTGTTCAAGTCGTAAGTACCAAAATATCATCAAGTTAACATTACACTTATGATAATAAAATCAACTTATCAATTCTCTCCAATAGAGTGATAAGTCATCAAAAATCTTGTTAAAATCACAAGCATCTTAAACCATCAAGTTAACATCAAACCTCTGATGACGAACTCAACTTATCAATCCTCCTTAATAGGATGATAAGTCCATAAAATAGCTGTTATGTTAACATTACACCTCTAATAATTAAACTCGACCTTTGCATCTTTAAAGATAAAACACAGATCTTGCGTATCAACTTGCTCAACAATCAAAGCAATAAGGACCAATACTTTCACAAAATTAGACAAATAAGATATCCAAAGTATGTTAAAAATTAGTTCTAGTCAACTATAAACTTTCAAAAACTCTAGAGGGAGTTCTGTAGGCTGTCAAAAAAATACTGCAGATAACTGATCCTCACAAAGCGCTGACGATGAAAGTTACAATCTGATGACTTTCACGACAACAGACGAGAGTTACAATTTGACGACTCTCATACTTCAAAAAGCTAAATGCAAAGATTACAAAATGATGATCTTTGCAGAACTTGAAAAAGAGATTACAATTAATAATCTCTTCAAAGCAAAACACGAGGGTCCACCCTTGCATTCCAACTCTAAAATGTGAGGGTCCACTCCCACGTTCCAACTCCAAAACACGAAGGTCACCCCCGTGTTCCAACTCAAAAACACGAGGGTCACCCCTGCGTTCCAACTCCAAAACGCCCCCCACGTTCCAACTCTAAAACGCGAGGGTCACCCCTATATTCCAACTCCAAAACGCGAGGCTCACCCCCTGCGTTTCATAGGCTAAACATGAGGGTCACTCTAGAATACGATTCTAGCGTTTGACCATTTTAATTGCAATTTGAATGGTTCAAAACCATTTTTCACTTAATGGGGGTGATTAAGCCCCTATTATGGAGCAAATTAAGGGGTCAGCTACACCCTTTAAACCCTATAAATAGCTGGTTTTACAGCTAAAAAAACGTTAGAGCTTTTTGGATCATTTGGACTGGCTTTTAGATCACCTTGAGTTAGCTATCTTTGAGATTGGCTATTAGAGAGGAAAGCCATTAGCTTTTTTGATAAAAAGGAGTGAAATTCCTTTCTAAAATTAACTCTTTTGTAGAGTTCTAAACTCTCTCACAGAGTTCTAAACTTGCTTTGCAAGTTCATCCAAGACGTTAAGTCAAAAAGTGAAGACAAAGTTCCACGAAGCCAAGTGTTCGGATCATCAACGGGATAAAAGAATCAAACTCTCATGACCACGAAAAAGAACCCAATATTAAACAAATGGAAGGATCTTCGTTGATTCTCCTCTCTTTTGTAAATCGAGAAACCGATAAGAAAATTATAATTTCTTTTTCTAAGTCAGTTAGAGAGAGATTACTTTGAGAGATTGTATTCATTCTTTTTCTAAGTCGGTTAGGGAGATTAATACTAATTGATTTCTCAATTTTGTTACAATTTTTCCTACAAACAGTTGTCAAGCCTAAAATCTTCATTGCTATCTTCCTCAACTCAGGATTATCATTTTCATAAAGCCTTCACCAAGTAACTAATCAATTCATAATTGAAAAAAATTTAGTAACTTACAAATTTAGAAAAGAGGTCAATGAATTAATTTCAATGAAATTATAAGCTTACCTGGACAATCACCGTTAGTAGCTCCTCACCTCACAAATTGATTCCCAAATGACCCAAGGCATTTGATAATTAGGTATTTGATCTCCAATCTTTGTGAAAGTCACATGGTCATTGGGATAGAGTCTATGCATACACTCCACTATGGCTTTCATGAAGCTTCCATCACCTTCAATCTTTGTGTAAGCCGGGTGATAGAAATAAGGACTTAAAAAGTAGTCTGCTTTATGTAACATTCCACTAAGATTCTTCTTAAATCTCAGGTCAATCATTTTCAATATGGGATTGTACTTCTTCTCATCATCACCAATGACCACTTTCAACTCCTTCATGGCCACTAACATGTCTCCATATATAAATCCCATAGAACCGATTTTATCATCATCCGATCTTCAAAGGACCTTCACTAGAGGAGTGAATACTTTGAGGGCAAAGTCTATATTATCCCAAAGCTTGTTGCTAGCAATTATCTCAGCAACCTACAATCATACAAAGAATTCAACAATCAATGAAAAATATATTATCAAATGAATAAAATGAAAATAATTAAGATATACCTTTTTTCCCACCGATGTTCTTGAAAGACTACAATCTATCCATTGGTCAGATATAAATATTTGCCTTATCTCTTTCTTGTGATCCCTTAACGACTATAGAGAGAGGAATGTTGTAGCAAATCTCGTAACCCCCGGTCTCACAAGATCACCCTTAGTGAACTAACTAAATAATTGAAGAGGCTTGGTATGACTATATAAAAATATTGATACACTGCTCCCCATTATAATAGCATTACGAATGGGTTTTATCTTAGCTATATCACACAACATCAAGTTCAATGTGTGTGCAGCACAAGTCATCCAAAAAATATTTGGCCTCTTCTCCTCCAACAACTTAGAGGCCGCAATATTGTTTGAAGCTCCATCAGTGACTATCTGTGCCACATTTGTCTCCCCTATCTGATCAATAACCTTGTCTACAAAGTTACAAATATATTAAGCATCATGCTTATCAGTCGATGCATCATGTGAAGACAAAAAACGAGCCCTCCTAGCAGAATGTACAACTATATTCATGATACTTCTAGACTTTCGACAACTCCAAGCATCAATCATTAGGGAACAAGCATTGAATACACAAGTCCTTTTAAAGTTCTCAACAACCTCTTTTGTCTCCTTCAACTCTTTCTGCAAATATGTCTCACTCAATTTATACATCGATGGAGCTTGTAAATGACTTCCAAATAAGCCAACGGCTTGTAGTATTTTATGGAAAGAAGGAAGCGTGGCGTTAATGGAATGTTGGCTTCTTAGAACCATTTGGAGATGTATTGCAATACATCCTCCCTTTTCTTCTTTTTAAGCTTGGAGTCCACTGTCGGTTGTTTTCCCTTTGCTACTATTTAGGCAATCTCCTCAGGAGATTAAGCGGCGAAGGAGTCCATTGCCCAACTATCTTACAGGAGGATGACGAGCTTCTTTGACTACTTAATGAGTTATGGTCCTCCTCATCCTCCCCGATATGCACCTCACTCAACAAGTTATGCATCTTTATCTCCTTCTGATCCTTACTTTTCTTTGCATTCTCTATAATTTTGGAAGCTTTTGCCTTAACATCATCGGGAACTTTCACACACGACACACAATTCTGCATCTTTTCGGCTAGGTGTTGTTTGAATCAGCTAATCCCGCCATTGAGGACTTGAGTGCAATAATTGCATTTAACTTTGTTTGTATTAGAACCAACTCTCTCCCTATATAGCCAACATGGATCTTTACTGTCCGGTTTTGGTGTTGTTAGGCATTTAGTAGATCCTTGTCTTTCCGATGACATGATCCTACAATAATTAACAAGACAACAAATATGGGTTTAGAGTCTTAGACAACCAATTCCATTTATGATTTATATATTCAAATCAATTGCATATTTAAATTAAGAAATTTAATAAAACACTAACTACCAAGTCCATTATTCAAAGCTTATTAAAATGATGAAATCTTCAAACAGTAACTGGTTAAGTATTCTTATGCATTAGAATTCAAACAATAACTGAAATCTCCAAAAAGAAAAACAAGGGGCTAATAATTTTGGCTCTCAATTGCTTGGGTTAATTTCATTTTATTTTTAGCAACTTGGTATGAATTCAAGAGAGGCAATAGGCATTCAAGAGGGGTAGCAACTTGGTACGAATGAATTTGTTACATGTCAATTTTATAATTCAATTACTAACTTAATATTTATTTTATTTGATAGGGAAAAAGATTCAAGAGGTAGACTTACCTTGTTGATTTTGAGAGCCAAGAAAAATGATTCAAGAAACAGGCCTTTTGCTTAGCACAAACCGCAAAGGAAAAAAATCAGTGATGTAGAGAGAGAGAGAGAGAGAGAGAGAGAGAGAGAGAGAGAGAGAGAGAGAGAGAGA
>BQKN01000879.1:161329-178916 GCA_022839385.1 Asparagus kiusianus
AGAGAGAGAGAGAGAGAGAGAGAGAGAGAGAGAGAGAGAGAGAGAGAAGAAAAAAAAAAGAAGAAGAAGAGTAAGAAACTCAGGTCCTCACCCGAGGATAAGGGAAGCTCGAGACTTAGCTTCCGATGTAGTAGGGAAGGGGGAGAGGAAGAGGCAGCAATGGCTGTGGGTGGCTTCCGACATTGTAGGGAAGAGAGAGAGAGGATGAGGTGGCTGTTAGGACATCGTAGGGAAGAGAGAGAAGGAAGTTCGAGACTTGGTAATATCGGATTAGATTAGCATATATCTTATTCACCCCCCCCCCCCTCTAGGGTAATTTCATTTAGTATCAGAGCTTGATGCTCTTGATTTTTAGCTTAACCACCTAGAATCAAAGATCTAAGTTTTTATATCTTACTAATCTATTTTTGAAAGTTATTGTATCTTGCTTGCATAAATATATCATGGATATGCACGATGCACCTAGATTAGGTTATGTCATTAATATTGCTCCTAGAATTGATAATTTCCCCTATGCACAATGGTGTGTTAGATTTAAACTCTTTGTTAGATCTAGACACTTTGATTTGTAGGAAATAATTGATTGTACTTATATTGTACCCACTTTGGAGAAATCTAAATGGAGTAAAAATGATCAAAGAATGTTTACCATAAACAAGCTCTTGTTAGAAGTTTTACACGATGCTTTTGATTCATTATTATCTAACAAGTTTGATTTTTTTTGATAGTGCTTATACATTATGGAAACTTATAGAAGCACATCAAAAAAACTTGGAGGCAATCCAACAAGCTTTGGAGGATTCTTCTTCAAGTTCATATGGAGCATCATCTTCATGTACACGGTCACTAGGCGATAGCCCTAGTGAGATATACGAGTCTGATAACGATGATGAACATAATATTGATGAACTCACACATGGATATGAATTATTAATGCATGACTATAAAAAATTATAACGTAGCTTTATTGATCGTAAAAGCAAGCATATTAAATTGAAATCCTATTATGAGACACTAGTATTAAAATTTGATATCATTGCTAATAAAAATATAAATCTTAAACAAAGCAATAAAAAATAAAAATAAAAAAAATTCTAGTTTGTTTCATGGGAAAAATAATGTCATATTAGAAGTAGAAAACATTAAAAATGAGTTTAGTTCTTTTGCTAACACTTATATATGTTCTACTTCTAATAACAATGCTTTTATAGAAGTAAATGAGTTGAATCATGTTATGGACCGCATATCATCTTTACATTCAACCCTTAAAACAAGCATTGTTAATAATAACAAGCTTATGGACTTGTGTGCAAAGTCCCATGCAAATTCTTCTAAAAAACTCATACTCTATGCACACATGTATAACAAGATTTATAAGTGTTCTATTTGTGACCGAAAAGACCATATTGCCAAATTTTGTTATGATGCACGAAAATCCACTATATCTAAAAATATTAACACTTGTGCATCCCATCAAGCATTATCACATCATACACATGTACACACACACAAAGCTCATCATAAGCATGCTCGTGTGTATAAATATGATAATTATGGTTGTTTTGGTCATTTGACCAATTTTGTTTTGGTTTAAAAATAGTTTCTCGTTTGTAAAATAATTTCAAAGAACCATATATTTTTTTGCAAATGATTCCCGTGCAAAACCACATGGTCAACACAAATCAATTCAACCCTTTCATTGCACATATTGCAATTAAAAAGGTCATTTGCATGAATATTATTTTGACCGTGTTCGTGCACCATATATGCCCAAAAGGGTTTCTAACTCAAGGGCCTTGAGCTTAGGTGATAAGGGTAATGTCCCTACATTATCCGGCACAAAAAATTATTGGGCGCCAAAACAAACTTGATTTCAGTTTGATCGTTTAATGTTTGTGTTTTTATGAGTTTTTAGTTTCATGCCTTAAATGAAAATTTATCAAATTTTTTTTGAAATTTGTTGTATATTCTTATATATGTGTTTTATTGCAAGAACACTTTTGGAATCACTTTTTTTTTTATAAATTTTTAAGGATTTTAAAATCATAGTTTTCAATTTACTATAAAATCACTTTTCAGGTCTTCAGTCGACTTATAAGTTGACTGATGACATCAGTCGACTGTCGAGCCTAGATTTTATTTTTATTTTTTTGGTTTGGTTTTTGTTTCTGTTCAATCGACCTTTTTTGGACCCGACCCGTTGACTCTCCTTGATCATGTTCATCCACTTGTCCTTTGACCAAATCCCAGCCCTCAAATCTACACTTTATCAACCCTAGGGCTCCAACTCTCTCCTTCTTCCTTCCCATTCTTCCCCAAATCACCCAGGTCCAGCCTAGTTCCGCGTCTCCTCCGATCCACTGCTCCTCTCAGTCGACTTCTTGGCTCAGTAAACCTCTCTCTTTCTCTCTCATCTTTCTTTACTTGTTATAAGTTCATCTAGAGCTTTTACTTAGGGGTTGTTGTTTTAGGGTTTGCCTTGTGTTCTGAATCTGTGCTTAAAGTTCATCTTATCTGCATTATCATCATCATGTCTAGAAACATCTCTAAATGTTGTAGAAGTGGTAGAGATCAACTATCATCTTCTAGTGCTCCTCCTCCTCCTGCTACGAATTATGAATATTATGAAAAATATCTTAGAGATAAGTCTTTAATTGATAAATATCATCCTATATGTCATCTTAAACCATTTCCCGGGAGATACGTCAAATTTGATGATTTTAATCATTTTATGCTGAGCACTTATTTTGGAAATGCTAGAATGATTAATTTGCTTTCAAGTGAAAATGATCTTCTGTTTTATCCTCATCTAGTACACTTGTTTTATGCAAATCTTAGAGTTGATTCCTCTAATCCTAGAATCCCTTTTATTTTAACTAAAGTAAAAGAGCATCATATTAGGTTCTGTGGTGATGATCTGTCAGAAATTCTTGATCTTCCTCATGGAGACACTTTATTAAGTGATGTTATTTATGATGATCCTGCAGTGGAATCCTTTTTGACTCTTCCTGGTAAACATCTCTCACTTATTGCTAAAAATGATTCTGATTTGGCCAAAATCATTGGCCGAATTATCTATTATAATATAATTCCCAAGACTAGGACTTATAGTCACTACTCCCATGATCTTACTCGTGCTATCTATCCTATTGTTGGGAATGTTGGTGTTAAGTGGTGAAATCTCATTTTTGATATCTTGGCCACCAAACACACTTTCCTTCCTTTCGATGCCCTTCTTACTAGAGTTTTCACTAGGTTTGAGGTTGATTTATCAAATAAAATCTCAATCAAAATCTGTCCCTTCTTTGATGTGAGTGCCCTTCATAGGATGGGCATACCCGCAACCCAACTTGATCTTTGTGATGCTCCAGGGTTCATACAAGGCTGCAGTCTCAGGTAAAACCCGGATTATCAAATCTACCAAGCACCAACCACCATGCTACGACATGTTTCATCAGCACAATCACTATCTCTCTAGTGGAAACAATAAATAGGTGAGGGTACAGACATGCAAAAATAGAAATAGGCAACACTTGATATACATAGAAGAAGCATAAGAAATATCAAATATGAGCCCAATTGAAATAGAATAAAGTATCTCTAAGTATAAACTGGATCCCAAATACAATGAGTTAAATAAACAAAGTCTCACAGAAGCCCTTAACTCTAAACTAAAATATAAATCTAGAATCTAAAAATAATCAACTACATATGGAGTTATGCAATAACTACAAGGTATAATAAGTAGCTAAATGGACAACTAAGAAGTCCCAACAACCTATGACTCTCTGTGCGTCGGACTCGCTGCCTGAAAGAGGGGAAACAACGAGCGTCAAAGCGGTAACGAGATCATCACTACCTCTCTCCAGGGGAAGGGGTAGGAGTATAATAAGAAAATAGAGTTAGTACTTACATATATCAAATCATTCATATAGCTCTCTATGAAAAACAAATAGTCAAGGAAACATACTCAAATCTCCAACATAAAGAATAAATACATCATCTCGAATTACATTCGAGTAGCCTGCTCTAATATAAGAGGATGTCAACCAAACCAACACAAATATAACTGTCGTCCTTAACGGGCGTGCTAAAATCTCAAAAGAAATACCCTACTCGCGGGTAATCTATTATGGAAGTAAAACTTACAACTGATCAAATACCTATGTGTGCATCATCTTGTGCTATAGCGATACTCTTGTAGTGTTCTTACTCAATCGCTCTGCGGCAATAGGGTTATCATCTCCCTATTCCGGATACATGTAATAACAATACTATTGTAATATTCTTACTTAATCGTTCTGCGGTAAATAGGTTTCATCTCCCTATTTCCGGGTACATATGTAACAACACTATTCGTATGTGTTTATCAGTTTAACTTGTGTTAAAAGTGTGTCAATCTAACATAATCTAAGCATACATGCACAAATCTCGGTATGCGTGTCCACATCTGAAGTTCACCATTATCCCAGGTGTTCAACAACTCTTAACATTGTAGTCTAACAGCACAAAGTCGAGAGAATCGCTCGAAAACCAAATAAAAATCCAAATGAAACATGCACGGCCATCATCAGACTGGCGGTCGATCGTGGCGGTCGACCGCGACGGGCTCCAGAGACTACCTAAGTCTCTGTCCTGCACGCGATCGACCGTGGCGGTTGACCGTGGACACACGCGGTCGACCATGGCGGTCGACCGTGACCCAGATTTATAGCTTTTCAGATTTTTAATATGTGTCGTGTTCACGTCGTATTTTTGTGATTTAAATATGGTAAAAACTTCATAAATCTTGCATACAAACATATTACAACAGATAGAAATATCTAGAAACAAAATCAACATATATAACCATGATTTTATGCATTATATTTATATTCAAAACCCTAAAACATGCATAAAAGCTCAAAGCGATGAATCAAACTTCTTTCTTTAGATTAGCCACATTTTAAAATCATCTTCAGATCTTAAATACATATGTAAAATTCGTTTTCAACCTTTTTAGCATGAAAAGACCTAATCTTTATACATATAATACAAACGAGTTGTCTTTTATTCATAATCTAGTCGTTTAGGCTCTACAAAACATGTTTAAATCTCTTTTAAAACATTTTGAAAACTGGGAGAAGGATTAACAGAGATGATACTCGCCTGAGGTTGTCGATAACATTTTAGAAGCAAGGTTGAAAGATATCTCCACTCCAAAAGCCAAAAACCGAGCAAAAATCCTGCTCGAAAGCCTCCAATCTTCTCCAAGAAAATAAACTAGGGTTTGGGGGTTTTGGTGGCTGTTAGGGTTCTTAGGAAAACTGAGAAAAAGGTAAAAAAGTATCATATGAATATATATATATATAAATATATATATATATATATATATCGGGGAAAATGAATATGGGTTTAGAAATCCGAAACCAACTCAAAACAGGTTAAAAACTCTCTGCAGGTTTCGCGGTCGACCGCGACGGTCGACCGGACTGCGATTTACTAGGTTTTCATGAGTTTGGCCATTGTGCATGTTTCGACTCTTTTCACTCTCATGTATGAACTCGTTCATACTCAAACACATGGTATTATACTCATCCATTTAATGATATTTATCATACTAAATATCCATATATCATAATTAATTTCATATTAATATATCATTCAAAATTATCGGCGTTTTACATTCTCCCCCCCCCCCCCCTCTTAAGACGATTTCGTTCTTGAAATTCCACAGTCACATCACAAAGCTTAATAAATGGGAAAACACATTAAGAAGGTGTATTTCATACAAAGAAAGCCTCTGCACATATCTCATAGAATTAGCACAATGATATTTAAGGTTAACAACTTAGAATGCCAACATTCTCAACTAAATCCCTAACTAAACGAAATTGGTACGTCGAGCGAAATAATCTAATAATCCAAACAAGGAAACCCTCATGTATATACCATATGTTTCAAATGATTAAGGATTAGGTGATAATATCCCCATTCTAGTGTTAAAGATAAATATAAATGTGACTAAACAACATAGATAATGACAACTATCAAAGCATCAACATCATACCTGTCTAAACAGGTGCGGGTAGTCACGACAAACATCCTCCTTGCGCTTCCAAGAAATCTGTTCGGCTCCTTGCCGGTTCCACTGAACTTTCACTAATGGATTCTTTATTCCTAAGCTTTTTATTCTCTCTATCAAGTATGCATACAGGAATCTCTACGGTAGTCAAGTCATCCTGAATCTCAATCTCTGGTGAATCAATCACTCTCTGCTACTCATCATATCACAGATGCTTCTTAAGCAACAAAATATGAAAAATATCGTGTACACTCGACATCGATGCTGATAGGTCTAACCTGTAAGAAACAGCTCCAATGCACTCGATGATCCTGAAAGGACCAACATATCTCGGGGCAAGCTTCCCCCGTCTACCAAAACGTTGAACGTCCTTCATCGGTGATACCTTTAACATAACTAAGTCTCCGACCTGAAACTCTAAAGGTCATCTCCGCTGGTCTGGATAGCTCTTCTGCAGACTTTGCGCTATAAGAATGCGCTCTCGAATCAATGCCACCTTCTATGGTCTGTCTAACTAGCTCCAGACCAATCAATAAACTATCCTCGGGTTCTGCCCAACATATGGGTGATCTGCAAGGTCTCCCGTACAAAGCTTCATACGGTGTCATCCCGATGGTAGCTTGATAACTATTATTATATGCAAATTCAATTAGTGGGATGTGATCCTCCTCCCTACCCTAAAAATCCATAATGCACGCTCTCAGCATATCCTCTAAGATCTGATTCACCCTCTCGGTCTGACCATCTGTCTGGGGGTGAAAAACATTGCTAAATGATAACTGATTGCCAAAAGCATCCTGCAAACTCTTCCAAAAATGAGATATGAAGACTGAGCCCCGATCTGATACAATCATCTCCGGAACTCCATGCAATCTAACAATCTCCCGAATGAAGATCCTCGCATACATATCTGCCGTATAAGTCGTCCTCACAGGTAAGAAATGTGCAGACTTAGTCAACCTATCCACTATAACCTAAATAGAATCATTTCCTTTCTTTGATTTAGGCAACCCCACAATGAAATCCATGGAAATATCTGCCCACTTCCACTCAGGAATGGGTAAAGGCTGTAGGGTTTCTGTAGGTCTCTGATGTTCTGCCTTGATCTACTGACATGTAAAACACTTAGCCACATACTCTGAAATCTCTCTGTGCATACCGCTCCACCAGAAATGCCTCTTCAGATCCTTGTACATTTTCGTCATGCCTGGGTGCACTGTATATCTGCTGCGATGAGCCTCATCAAAAAGTTCCCTCTTTAGCTGTGGATTGTTTGGCATAACAATTTTGCCCTTCATCCGAAGGACTCCATCTATCCTTATAGTCCAATCATCTTTGGACTCTTTGGAAATCTCCCCCTTACGGGTTTGAATCCAAGAATCCTCTATCTGAGCTTCGACCACTCTATCTCTCCAAGATGGCTGTATAGATAAAACTCCTAAGAACACACGGCTCTCGTCAATCTCGGGCCTGAAATCAAAATAGCTGAGGGTATTAAGGTCCCGATGTAGTGAACACCTCAAAGCTATTAGTTCACGACGACGCTTCTTGCTTAATGCATCTGCTACCACATTCGCCTCTCTCGGATGGTACTGAATAGAAAATTTATAGTCCTTAATAAATTCTATCCATCGACGCTGCCTCTGATTAAGTTCTTTCTGTGAAAATAGGTATTTTAAACTCTGGTGATCTGTGAATAGCTCTAACTATACTCCATACAAGTAATGTCTCCACGCCTTCAGTGCAAATATCACTGCAGCTAGCTCTAAGTCATACGTGGGATAGTTCTGCTCATGAGTCCTCAACTGCCTCAAAACATAAGCTATAACTCTCTGGGTCTGCATCAATACACCTCCAAGACCGAATAAGGATGCATCAGTGTAGATAACAAAAGTCTTATCACTGCTAGGAATAACCAAAACTGGTGCTGAAGTGAACTTAGTCTTCAAAGTCTCAAATGCCTTCCGGCACTCTATGCTCCAAACAAACTATACACCCTTCTTAGAAAGGTGTGTAAGCGGTGTGGCAATCCTCGAGAAGTCCTGAATGAATTTTCTATAATAGCCTGCCAGGCCTAAGAAGCTACGAATCTCGGTAACTGTCTTCGGCGGTTCCCAATCAAGTACGGCTTCTACCTTAGCCGGATCTATTGCAATGCCCTCCCGACTGATGACATGGCCTAAAAATCTGACATCTGATAACCAGAATTCACACTTGCTAAATTTAGCATACAACTGGTGCTCTCTCAATACTTGCAATACTAACCTCAAATGCTGCTCGTGCTCGGCCTCCAACCTCGAATAGATAAGAATATCATCGATGAAAACCACCACGAACTGGTCCAAATAAGGGCAAAAAACTTGATTCATCAAATCCATGAATACTACGGGTGCATTGGTCAGCTCAAATGGCATAACAAGAAACTCGAAAGACCCATATCGAGTCAAGAAAGCTGTCTTAGGAATATCCATCTCCCGAACTCGTAACTGATGATAACCAGAACGAAGATCTATCTTCGAGAAACACTACGCTCCCTACAACTGGTCGAACAAGTCATCGATCCTCGGTAATAGGTACCTGTTACGGATAGTGACCTTGTTCAACTCGTGATAATCTATACATAATCGCATACTCCCGTCCTTCTTCTTCACAAAGAGGACCGGTGCTCTCCACGGAGAATGACTCCGTCGAATAAAGCCCTGAGACAATAACTCATCTATCTGGATCTGTAGCTCTCTCATCTCAGCAGGCGTCATACGGTAAGGAGCTTGGGAAATCGGTGCGGTGCTTGGTTGCAACTCTATACAAAACTCGACCTCTCTCACTGGAGGTAATCCTGGTATGTCCTGGAAGACATCCTGGTACTTTGAGACTACTCGCATCTCACTCAAATATGCGCCCCGATCCCGTGATATTACCTCCTCTACGTATGCTAAAAATAACTCCACAAACTGGTTGCCTATGGAGGTTGCTATCACTAACTCTGATCCATCAAATGCTCGCAAACTGATTGTTTTCGTAAAATAGTCGATACTCACATGGTAGGAAGATAGCCAATCCATACCAAGAATCACATCAAATTCAGACATATGCATCACGACCAAATCAATCGCGAACTCAGAATCATCCAAGATGACGATGCATCTTTTACAAACACTTTCTAATAGAGATATCTCTCCTACCAGTGTAGATACAGATAAGAGAAAATCTAATGGCCGAGCTACACGCTGAAGCATAACCATAAAATCATAGGAGATAAAATAATGTGAAGTGCCAGAATCAAAAAGAATATGTGCTGGAAAGGAAGTCACACGGAATGTACCTTCCACCACAGCTCCGCTCGCACCATGGTCGTGAGGAACAACTGCATACACTCTACCGGTCTGCTGCTGGATCCATCTGTCTCTGCTGGATCTCCTGGACCGCTCGAACCTATCCCTCAATCCTTGGGACTGCTGGACGTGCCTTAATCCTCAGCTGCTGGCCCGGACCACGTCCCTGAGCGCTGTTCTGCTGATTCTGCTGAGTCATGTTCTGCTGATCTGCTACGGGTGCACTGTGGCACTCTGCTGCTCTATGTACAATCTTGTTACAATTGTAACAAGCTCCCTGAAATCAGTGCTGCTGCTGCGCTCTCTGGTCCTGCTGATAGCCCTTCTTATGGGGACCCTGCTGATGCGGACCCTTACCCTGCTAATGGGGTCCTCCTGAGCCTCCAAATGGCCTTTTACCTTTTCCTTTCTCTTCGGGCTGTCCTGATTTACCATTGTCCTTGCCCTTGATGAGTATAGTTGTATCTGTTTCCTGAGCCATGACAGCATCTGCCACCTCCCACACTGACCGAAATCTCTGAGATATTATGTACCGGCGTAACCCTGGACGAAGTCCCATCAGGAACATCTAAGCCTGACGCTCCTCTGTGTGCCACATGCCGGTGAATCTAAGCAATGACATAAACTTACTCTCAAAGTCCATGACAGACATATCCCCCTGCTCTAATCGAGCTAGCTCTAACTCTTTTCCGGCTTTCGCTGCAGCCGAAACATACTGCTCATCGAAAAGATATATAAAGGTCTCCCACAAAACCGACATCCTCTGCTCTAGGGTGAAACGAAATCGATACCATCCTCCTACATCGCCTTTGAGGATGAAAGCCGCTAGCCTCTGCTTCTGCACAGAATTAACATTCAACATATCCAAGATGTTGCTCACATCCTCTTTCCACTTGTGTGCAGCAATAGAATCCGTCGAACCGTGGAACTCGGGTGCTTTCAACTTCTGGTACCTCTCTACCAAACGAAGCCAAGCTTCCTGATCAGCAATTTTGTCATCAACTGGGGGTAATAGTGCAACTGCTGGTGTCCACTCTGGTATCTCCTCCCGAACGGATGACTCCTAAACGGGTGCCTCCTCACGCACGGAAGTCTCCTGTCGAACCTGGTCTGCTAGCTGCTCCTCAATAGCTGCCAGACGAGTTGCCAATGGTGCTATGAGATCCACTAAGTACTACGGAGCCTGCTATGGCTCAGGCTCCCTATCATCCTGCTCAACTCCCTGAGCACGAGTAACTCAGCGTCCACGACCTCTTCTAAACATCTATAATCCCAAAATAAATCTTATTACGCAGTAAAAAGGATCTCAAGCATGAAGGATATAACATATACCAATAAGTAAATCGTATCACATATATCTCACGTCATGCTTTTTTATTCAAAGCAAATAGATCATATAAAAAAATTAGATTTTCCGCGTACATATATAGTACGTCCTCACTCATCCTAAGGATTCCTAGCGGACTGTATACATGATCCCTAAGAAACTCTATCCTAACTCCATAATATGACACGGGGATGATCCTAAGGATATTAGAACAAGATCCCTGATACCAACTATGACGCCTCAGGGTTCACACAAGGCTACAGTCCCAAGTGAAATCCGAATTGTCAAACCTACCAAGTACCAACCACCATGCTACGACATGTTTCACCATCACAATTACTATCTCTCTAGTGGAAACAATATATAGGTGAGGATACAGACAGGTATAAATAAAAATAGGCAACACTGGATATACACAGAAGAAGCATAAGAAATATCAAATATGAGCCCAACTGAAATAGAATAAAAGTACCTCTGAGTATAAACTGGATCCCAAATACAATGAGTCAAATAAACAAAGTCTCACAGAAGCCCTCAACTCTAAACTAAAATACAAATCTAGAATCTGAAAATAATCAACTACATTTGGAGTTCTGCAATAACTAAAGGTATAATAAGTAGATAAATGGACAACTAAGAAGTCCCATCAACCTGCAACTCTCCGTGCGCCGAACTTACTGCCTGAAAGAGGGGAAACAACGAGCGTCAAAGAGCTAGCGAGATCATCACTACCTCTCTCCAGAGGAAGGGGTAGGAGTATAATAAGAAAATAGAGTCAGTACTTACATATATCAAATCATTCATATAGCTCTCTGTGAAAAATAAATAGTCAAGGAAACATACTCAAATCTCCAACATAAAGAATAAATACATCATCTCGAATTACGTCCGAGTAGCCTGCTCTAATATAAGAGGATGTCAACCAAACCAAAACAAATATAACTTTCGTCCTTAATGGGTGTGCTAAAATCTCAAAAGAAATACCCTACTCGCGGGTAATCTATTATGGAAGTAAAACTTACAACTGATCAAATACCTATGTGTGCATCAACTTGTGCTATAGCGATACTCTTGTAGTGTTCTTACTCAATCGCTCTGCGGCAATAAGGTTATCATTTCCCTATTCTGGATACATGTAATAACAATACTATTGTAATATTCTTACTCAATCGTTCTGCGGTAAATAGGTTTCATCTCCCTATTTTCGGGTACATATATAACAACACTATTCGTATGTGTTTATCAGTTTAACTTGTGTTAAAAGTGTGTTAATCTAACATAATCTAAGCATACATTCACAAATCTCGGTGTGCGTGTCCACATCTGAAGTTCATCATTATCCCAGGTGTTCAACAACTCTTAACATTATAGTCTATCAGCACAAAGTCGAGAGAATCGCTCGAAAACCAAATAAAAATCCAAATGAAACATTCATGGCCATCATCAGACTGGCGGTCGACCGTGACGGTCGGCCGCGACGGGCTCCAGAGACTACCCAAGTCTCTGTCCTCCACGCGATCGACCGTGGCGGTCGACCGTGGACACATGTGGTCGACCATGGCGGTCGATCGTGACCCAGATTTCCAGCTTTTTAGATTTTTAATATGTGTCGTGTTCACGTTGTATTTTTGTGATTTAAATATGGTAAAAACTTCATAAATCTTGCATACAAACATGTTACAGCAAATAGAAATATTTGGAAACAAAATCAACATATATAACCATGATTTTATGCATTATATTTATATTCAAACCCCTAAAACATGCATAAAAGCTCAAAGCGATGAATCAAACTTCTTTCTTTAGATTAACCATGTTTTAAAATCATCTTCAGATCTTAAATACATCTGTAAAATTCGTTCTCAACCTTTTTAGCATGAAAAGACCTAATCTTTATACATATAATACAAACGAGTTGTCTTTTATTCATAATCTAGTCGTTTAGGCGCTCTACAAAACATGTTTCAATCTCTTTAAAAACATTTTGAAAACTGGGAGGGGGATTAGCAGAGATGATACTCGCCTGAGGTTGTCGAAAAATGTTTTAGAAGCAAGGTTGAAAGAGATCTCCACTCCAAAAGCTAAAAACTGAGAAAAAATCCCGCTCGAAAGCCTCCAATCTTCTCCAAGAAAACAAACTAGGGTTTGAGGGTTTTGGTGGCTGTTAGGATTCTTAGGAATACTAAGAAAAATGTGAAAAACTCATATATATATATCAGGGAAAACGAATATGGGTTTAGAAATCCAAAACCAACTCAAAACAGGTTAAAAACTCTCTACAGGTTTCGCGGTCGACCGCGACGGTCGACCGGACTAGGATTTACTAGTTTTTCATAAGTTTGGCCATTGTGTATGTTTCGACTCTTTTCTCTCTCATGTATGAACTCGTTCATACTCAAAACACATGGTATTATACTCATATACCATTTAATGATATTTATCATACTAAATATCCATATATCATAATTAATTTCATATTAATATATCATTCGAAAATTATCGGGGTTTTACAATCTTCATCAAGCTTTAGCTTGTGACCTTACTCCTGAGCCCGCTGATTCTGAATCAGATAGGGCTGGTGATCACACTTCCCATATCCCTAGTTATGTTGAGGATATTTACTCTCAGATGTATAAATATCATGCTGAAGCTGAGTATTGGCACCATGAAGACTAGAGGAGATTTGAGAGGATAGAGGATACTCAGGTCGATCTTAGGATGAGGTTTGAGGAGATTGAGCGCATTCAGGTAGATATTAGGACCTCTCAGGATGTGATTAGGAGAGATATTGGTGGTATTAGGAGCCATCAGCAGACAGACATGACACGCCTCAAGAGTAGAGTTGATGACCTATTTAGGATGATGCAAGATCCTTATCTTCCTTCGGGTCCAGGACCATTTGATTCATGAAGATAGATTTTCTTATGGCTTGTGTTTATTTGTGTTGAACTATGGTTTATTTTGGCATGTAATAAATATTGAACTATTTGTTTTATTTTGATTTGTAGTTGTTTGAACAGTGAACTTTGGTTTATTTTGGTGTTGAAAAATGCTTATGTTGTTTTTATCTCATGATGGTGTGGTTGGATATTTCCATTTGCTCTCTTATATATATATCATGCACTTATTTTTTTGAGACAAATGCACATATATACATATTATTCCTCTTGCTATATCTCTTCATTTATATCCTATGTTACTTTTAAATAGGGGGAGCAATCCCTATTTTCATACTTACTCACTCATGTTTATAGGTAGGAGTGCTTAAGCTCTCTAATTTATCATTTTCCCAATTTTGATGTCGACAAAGGGGGAGAAGATTTGTGAGTATCATACTAATTTTGTGACTTTGGTTTTTATTGTTTAATCACTTTTATATATCAAATTAAAAATTGTTTGGCGGGAGATTGTTAGGGCTCATGATTATGAGCCTACACTCTAATCTTGTTTTGATGATTTAACAAACAATTTATAATGTGGTTTCTAGTGTTTTTTGATTTGTTTTTAGCTCATATCAAAAGGAGGTTGGTGGAATATCGCAGCGTACCTATGCACAAGTCAAGTCAAGATCCAAGATCAAGCTTCATGTGCTAATCATCTTGGTACACTAGTTTAGGATTTGTATATTGCGTGTAAATGCTCACACACACAATTCTTGATTTTGAGTAATTTTGATAAAATATTGAGTTATTAGTTTATAGACTTATATTTCTCTTTATACATATTTTATTAAGCCTATAAAACCATTTGAAAAGATTTCAAAACATTGTTTAACTCAAAAGTGAAAAATCAAGATATTTATATACACGTGTATTTACAAGTTTTATACAACTAAGAGATTTCACAAACAGGGAATGATATCTAGAAAATTCTTTTTCTATCATATTCAAAATTATGTTTATAAACATTTTTCAAAGTTTCATATTTTTTGGATTTTATCTGCTATTTTTAAAGGCTCTCAAAAACTCATATTTCATTCATGCACAGTGCATGTGCACGTTTACAAGTCGACTTATGCCTGAGATAAGTTGACTTATGAACTGCGCTGGGTTATGCAGAAAACATCTGCTGAGTCGACTTATAAATCCAGCAAGTCAACTTATATATATGATAAGTCGACTTATGATCTCTAGCAAGTCGACTTATGATTCATTATGCAGTTATTTATTTTCATCTGCTGAGTCGACTTATAACTCATACAAGTCGACTCATGAAGACATAAGTCGACTTATACCTATCATAAGTCGACTTATAATGTAACCATTGCATAGTAATGGCTATTTTCCAGAATTTGTGGATTTTGTGTTTTTTTATTGGATTTTGTTGGTTTCTTGGGCTGGTTTAAGTTTGTTTAAGAGTTTATAAGTGTTTTCAAAGTTTGTTTTTGTGAAAAAACTTTCACAAGAGGAGAAGATTGATTCCTTCGTATTTGAGCTTTAATTCTATCTCTCTTTCACTCTTGTTATTTTAGAGAAGTTTTCTCTAAACTCAATTCTAGCTTTATACATTTATTTGTTGATTATCAATTTTATTAAGTTAGATCTTATATTGAGTTTAGTTTTTGTTATTGTTCATATTGTTTCACACACACCCATATTTGAGCTTGAGTATTTTTACATATAATTCATTTAGGTTGTGAGTGTGATTGAGTGAGCTTAATTTCGTTCTCAAATTGTATTGGAGAATAAATCATTTTATTTGTACTTAATTGTTGAGAGTTCACTTTGTAATACACAAGGACACCGAGAGGAGTGGTTGGTAAGAGACTGGGTCGATTCCAAGAGGAGTGGCATCGGTAGTAAAGCCTAGAGAGGTTGTAAATCCGAGCACTTGAGGAAGGTGATACGAACTAGGCCAACACTTAGAGGGTGTGTTGTGTGATTGCATTGTGATTGTTGTAAACGTTTGTCAGTGAGCGTTGAAAACCGATTGTGTAGTATCTTTTGAGATAGTGGAGTTCTCCTCGTGAGTGGGGAGCGGAGACGTAGGTCAAGAGTGACCAAACTCCATGATTACATCGTGTGGTTGTATTGTCTATTTGCGCACTATCTTATTTGCATATTTGTTCTTGTTTATATCGCCCTTTGTTTATATTGCATAGCCTAGCTTATACAACTTGTTGTATTTTATATTTACTAGGATATAAGTTAATAAGTTTTAAATTGGCATTAATATCGGATTAGATTAGCATATACCCTATTCGCCCCCCATCTAGGGTAATTGCAGTGGCGATGGCTTCCGAACTCACAGGGATGAGAATGAGAGACAAAGAAGCGGTGAAGGCTAATGGGTTTCCAAGTCACAGTGACGAAGCCCTGGTTTTTTTTCAATTTTAATCTATCAAGTTCACTTATTAAATGTAGAACAGGTCAAAGAGGTTTAGGTTTTCATCACTAAACGCAAACCCGATAACAAACAAACAAGTTTTCTTTTAAAAAAACGTCATATCGGCCAAATTTTCAAAGCTAAAAAATTGGTTGATATGCTCGGGATATATATATCCAACTTGGTCCTAAAAAATGACATACGACTTGAAATTATCCAAATCATGTTGCTTGAGCCCTCAAACCAACATATCGGCTAACATTTAAAAAATTACCCACTAGTCCCAACCCTCAATTATCACTGATTTGAGTATGCCATAAAAACAATTTTGAAACAAACTATCAAAAATAGTTTAAGCACAAAAATAGAAAGATCTTACAGCCCTTTTGATTAGCAAACTGTTCTTTAAAAGATTGAAGTAAAGCTTGAGGAAGAATGATGTAGATATTGATTCCAATGGCAACTCCTCTTGCTAAGATGATTCGATGTTGTTGAATACGACGAGAAAGAGTTTGTTGAGCTCCTGGGTTCAAATCACAAATCAATCTTCTTCTCACAAACCCTAAAATTTTCTCTCTTAAAGCTTTCTTTTTTCAAACCTCAGAATACTCTCCATATCATCTCTTTTAATCTTGTATAGTCTCTCACAAATCAGGAAAGAGATATTCAAATCATAATTGAATTTGGAGATGAAAGAGGTTGACAAACGGTTGTGATAAACTCTTCAAATCTGCTAAAATTTGTAGTCACTGTTGATGGTTCCTCATGACCATCGATGGTTCCGTGGGCACCATCTATGGGATCTTGTAGATCATCAATGGTTTGATTTTGAGTTGTTGGAGATCTGAAGTTAGATCATTGTACACTATGAACGGTGTGCAGTGACCATTGATGTTCACTGCAGACCATCAATAGTTTAGTATTAACTTTCTAACAATTATGATTATTTACTGCAAACCATCGATGAGGCTTGACCATCGATGGTTTACTGTAGACCATCTATGGTCTAAGGCTGAAATCAGTGTGAATACTGATTTTGCGTCATTTTGCCTTGTAACCTTTATGTACCTATTTTCACCTATATTATATCATCTCAAACATATATTAGTACCAAATAAGAATTTCTTATTACTCAAATAAGTGTTATTGTATGGACTACATCCTAAATATTTTGGGACTTAAAATTATAACTAAAGTTAGGTTATAATTTCGAGATTACAAGGAAATAAGAATAAAAATTTAAGCCTCGAATCTTTTTCGTGTGTCGATGGAGCGTCGATCTCGTACTTCATCGATGGTTTGATTAAGGCGGTCAATCTTCTACTGATTGAAGGTTGCCAGAGTTGAGCTTGATCTCTGATCTCTTTGAAGATGTTGAAATCTCTAAGATCCTAAATGCAAGTTCGCAATATGCCAAAAAGTGCCAAAGTTTCCAAATGCCCAAAAATGAGCAATCTCACCTCCCCTGAGAGAGAGAGAGAGAGAGAGAGAGAGAGAGAGAGAGAGAGAGAGAGAGAGAGAGAGAGAGAGAGAGAGAGA
>BQKN01000879.1:200824-220815 GCA_022839385.1 Asparagus kiusianus
GCAAATAACCCCGGCGCAGGCAAACAACCCACAAAGCGAGTGACCGCAAAACAGGAGCTCGCGATCTGTTCGTTAAATAAGGAAAGTTGTAATTTTTCTTTATTTGTTTTGAATTTCGTTGTAACCGGCTCTTATAAAAAGACCGGATCTTTGTAAACGCAAAAAGTTGTTAACATTGAGTGCAATGAGTTCGTCAATGAAGAAGAATTTGGTTTTTCCCGCGAACACCATACTGAGTGTCAGTCAAGAATTAAACTTGTATATTTTAACCATCTACAAGGTCCCACCTAAAGTTTTCGTGATCGTGTGGTTGACTTATAATAGAGAACGAAATACTTTAGTTGTCTTCTATTTGACTGCTTAGTTGCTAGAGTGTACTAGTAAACATGGCTTCTTTTGTCATGGACTCATATTGGTTGAGTATTAGTTGTATCTGAATGCTCTTCCAATTGCCTAATTCTGCATTTGGAATGAATTTTCATTGCTCTTGGATTGGGCAAAGTTCATGGAATAATGACGTGTGCCTGACCCAGAATTTTGGCGAGATTCACTCAACTTTGATTATTTGAGCCTAGTTCGCTGATTGGCAAGGGTCACCGAGACTATTGCCTATAGATCAGTACCTTGATTTGTGGCTGAGATCTCTCTTGCTGGTCAAATATTTGGCAAGATTCACTGGACGCCGTAGCATTTTGGCTACTTTTTAGCCTCTTTATTAGGTCTAATCACTTCTCATAAGAAGTGATATTTGTTTTGAAAAGTTGGTTTTAGAAAGCTTATGAATAGCCTCTTCCATTTCTGTTCTCTGACATTGTCATCTTCTCCATGTCTAAGTCTTCGTCTACCCCTACCATAGTTGCTTCCTGATAAAGAAGCTGAGATCAAATGGATTCAATAAGAGTTGGCCTGAATAGAAGGTAGTTCTATGGAGGAAATTCGTATTTTCTCCTAATTGGTACATTTGCTTTCGGTTGAAAAGACTATGCTCTAGTAGGCTCTAGAGAACAAGTCGAAAGTTTGAAGCAAAGTGAACCGTGATAGGGATGGGTGTAGCTTTGAGTGTCATGTTATGTGTAATATCATTTGGAGGCTTCAATGGTGTCTAAAAAAGGACCATTCAAGTTTCATAAATAAAGACTCTGAAAGTGATTAGGTCTCACCAGCGTGGACCTAGAATGTAATTAGACATCATCAAGCTTCCTTGACTTGATGTCTAGTTCTGTATGTGTGTCTCCCTTTTGTTCCTGAATCATCTTACAATTTGGAGGAATGAGAGCTCACTTTCCTCATAATCTAAAGGTCTAAAAATTACTTGTACAAAGGCGAGGTTTATGATTAATAAAAGAATGACATCTTTTTGCAATTGTTCATCCTTGTGTTTTTCTTTTTGTTTATGGCATGCCTTTGAAACTTGGAGCGAAGCTCAATCTTCGTGCGTAGGTGAGAGCTGTTGAAGGAAATTTTCCAAATGAAGTCTCTTGTAAATTTAGTGAAATTCATTCAAATAACAGACTTGGGAGAAGGTTGCTAAGTCGGTTGGCGAAGTTAGTTTAGCATTTGGGTGAAGTTCTCTAAGTAAACTGGTGAAACTTACTCAAATAATTTAAAATTCAAAATCCCCAATTTCTATGCCTTCATTTGAGTGAAGACCACTCATGAGTGGAGTTTGGGGTAGAATCTCTGGGTGAAGCTTAATGCGAGATCTCTAGACAAAGATCATGGCGAGATCTCTAGGCCAAGCTAGTTGAAAGCGTATAAATAGGCCATTCATCTTTTTCATCTTCACTGATGCCGTTAAACCCTAGACCCTTCAGATTTTTTGAGTTCTCAATCCTAAGACCTCTTCGATTTCAATGGCCCTTGGTTCTAAGCTTGTTAAGTAAAAGCAAGTTGTAGGCAGCTCTCATCAGTTGAACTTCGTTGTTGCACTGTCAACGCTAGAGATGATGCCGAGTAAGCTTCTAACTCATCCTCTTTTTCAGCCCGGTCATTAATGGGAGCGGTTTTTATTTTTGAAAATAGCACCCCAGAGGGCTTGAATAATGCTTCAAGGAGCTTTAATTAGTTCACCATCAACGGCGAGGCCCTAATGACTGCATTTGTCTTAATTCTTGTCTTCGCAGGTGATAGTGAAGCTTTGACAATTGTCATCAATAGCACTTCACATAGTGAACTTCGCTCTTTGGGCAAGGTTTGCTATTTTAGTGTGTTGAGTTTCTTCACAAACTTTGCCCTAGTGATATTCATCATAATAGTCTACCTACGTTCTGAGCGAGTCTTGCTGCTGTGCTAAGATTTGCTGCTATTGAGGTGAGGTTCACCTAGACTTGTAACACTTATCTTTTTTATTTTTATTATTTGTATAGCTTTGTGGTGGGTGAATTCACTCATGAGTGATCTTCACTCAAGCAAATCTAGTGCCCTCCGCCTATGGGTCAACACTTGGTTGACTTTAAAGCTAAGTTTTCAAACTTGTTTTTTCTTCTTTGTGTAGTTCCTTTACCGAATACACACATGAATCATTTTGAACATAATGGACCTCAGGATCCTTTGACGTTGCACATCTTCAGAGGTAATTTTTCTTCATTCTTTGAATAGAGCAGCCAAGAATAGATAGGCATGATCCATCATGGGGGTGCTGCTACCTTGAGAGAACTTATCACTAACACCATGTTCTCTATTTCCGAGGAAGATCAATCAAGGAAGTCGTAATTCATGTTCAGCAATGGCAATCTAGAGGGAACCACTATCTTTAACCTAGAGAAGGAGCATTAGTATTGCTCTCAATGAAATCACCAATTCTACTTGCCAGCAATAGGACGACAAGTGTCATTTATGTTCTTGTAGCACCTTGCTCTTCCTTGTTTGATGCAGTTCTTGATCACCAAAAAGCAAGACAATATGATGGTGGGTAGCCTAAAGCACAAAGGCGGATTCCGCTAGGAGGGGTGCTTTGGCCTCAGCATTGTCGGCCTTCATCTGGGCTCTGTTAAATAGGACACTCTAGCAAATGAGGTTCCTATGGTCCAAAATGTATTCAAAAATAAGTTTGCCAAAATTAATGGGCAATATATAGAGGAGGATGCTAGATTCGCTGAATAGATCAAATCGACTAAATCAAAGTGGTGGGTTCGATTAGTTTAGTTTTCCCTTACCACATTCAGAGAGAGGGTAGTGGAGCTAGGAGTTTACTTTGCAATGCACTCGTTCCAATATGTTTTCGAGATTTGTGCGCTGGTATTATACAACATTCTTAAGCTGTATAATATTAATAGCAATACCTTCTTCACTCTCGCAGAGGAGATTAGGATAGATTTGTGAGAGATGTTCGAAGTATCTCGGCTATCAATGAAAGAATGATCATACAAAGAGTTCTTCCCTACAAACAAAGAATTGGAGAGTATGGCATACTATGCTCTTGCTGGTAAGACACTTCAGGAGTTAGTTTCCCACTTTCACATTTGCCATCAGATGGTTGCAAACATTGCACATGGCCCACATGTTGCTCACATACCTTGGATAGATTATCTCTTTAGGAATGTCAGCAAGAAGGGGAACATGGAGGCTATTCCACTAAGCACTGGCCTTGAAGTAGAGAAAAAGATAGTCAGGTATGGCCCGATAATCCAAACGACTGAATTAGATGAGTACGAATTTAAGGTGGGAGAAAAGTTTGAAAGCTTCTATCACCAGGTCGAGGAACCTATCTCTACCCAATATTTGCTTGCAGATTTCTTTCATGTTGACTAAAAGAATGTATCGTACTCTCTCAGTCAAAGGATTGCATATCCATCAACGTCCACTTGGTGCCTCTGGCTGCTCATGGGTACAATTTGGCCTTGCTCCCGGCCATGATCAACTACGTCCATCATGGATTAAAGGAATTGGTGACTAAATATTTAAATCAGTAGGACGATTGCCCTAGAGAATAAGTACTGAATCCCAAGATGGAGCTATCATACACTTATTTGATGGAGTGGTATAAGCTCCACTGCTCTTCACTCATGTCAGCCACCACAAGGCTTGAAGAGGAGGTCTTGTTACTATAGCGGTACGAGTCCTCAAAATGAATGGTCAAGTACACCGTGAGGATCTGCCCAATCGTGTGAAATAAGGATCATTATCTTCCCTACTATTACTTCGCTAACATCACTGTGGCTAAGTTCAATGATAAGTTTGAAGATGGTCTTGGACTCAAGGGGTTTACCTACTTAACCAGCGGTTGCTTCAACTGATTGGTTAACATTAGACCCAGACATCTCTTTGCTCACTCAAACGGGGCCGAGTGCTATATTGAGCCCTATCTTACTTGCTATTTTGCGCGACTATTTGGGTATGACCAACTTTATGTTGGTACAAGGCTACTACATTCTAGAAGCCTTATATAGGGTCTGATTCTGCTTATGTATACCAAGTGTAGGATCGTGACCCTTAAGAATAGAGTGTGCTCTTATAAAAATCTGCGGAAGCTTTACACTTAAACACTAGAGGGTGAGTTTGCAAAGTATATTATAAATTGCAAAGAAAGAATGACAATCTCAGAAAATGAACATCACAAACACAAGTATGTATACTGGTTCCACCTCCCTGGTGTACATCCAGTCCCCAAGCAAATTCCGCTTGAGAGTTTCCACTATGATTTTGAAATCTTACAAAATCAAAAGTAAACCTGACCAATTTGCAAGACCATGCAAATTGCAAACCCAATTGACAAGACCATGCCAATTGCCACCCAATCTCTAAACCAAGAGATCAACCCTCTCAAACCCGAGAGAAATCCTTTTTGAAGCAAGAACACAATTGATCCTATAAGCCTTGAATGTGTAGTGAAGTGCAGCAGTGGCTTAGAATTTTTTTAACTCTCTGAATATTGCCTAAACAAGCTCTAAGAATGATAGGAACAAAGGCAATATCAGAAACTCTCTTTTATAGAAAAACATATTGAAAAACTAAAAGTTTAGAGAGTTAATTTGCACAATATGTGAATCTTATAAGTGCAAAACTTAGTGCTTGTTTTCTGATGTTTAAACCTATTTATAGCCTCTGAAATGACATAATTTTAAACCCAATTAACATCCACAAAAAGGCTATAAACAGACACTTATTCAAAACCTGAAATCTAAAAAAATTGCATCTGTAGTCGACTACAAGTCATAGTAGTCAACTACACTGAGTCTAAACAGACTCTGTGAAGTCAGAAAATTGCTTAGTAGTCGACTACAAGGCATAGTAGTCGACTACACTGTAAACTCACAGATTCTGGAATTCTGTGTTTAGTATTTTAACTGTAACTTTCTCATGCGATATCGGAATAAGGTAATTTAAGATTTGTTGGAAATCTCTTGAAGAGACCTACAACTTTGGTCTTTTGAGTTTTTCCAGATTCTAATTGCTAAGAGGTATAAATAAAATATTTTATGACTCACTCAATATCTATAAACTCTAATGGATAGCATAGGGGATTTCTATTGTTAACCAACATACTAAGCATGTGTTAGTGTGTTCTAATACTATGTATGTGCATGTGTATGAGTGATCAAGGCTTGTACAAATTTCTAAGCAAAAAAATATAAAATTACATTTTGACAATAAAGTATATCTTCTTCTTTGCTTCATTTTGCCTTGAACTCATCTATGTCTTGAGTATCTCTTTGAATATAATTATTGATACAGCTCTGATACTGCAAAACAAATGTTAGCACATAATACACATATAATATTTGTTATCATCAAAATAAACTAATCTTGGGGTTAAGATTCCTAACATTCTCCCCCTTTTTGATGATGACAAATATATGTTATTAAGATATAAAAATTTTAATCCCCCTGCATAAAATCATTAAATAAAATCTTTTACTCCCCCTGCATCAAAACATTAGTAAAAAATTTAAAATTTTCTATATAACTCCCTCTTTGTCATTAACAAAAAGAAATAAACATAATTCTAGTTAAATTTTTCTTTTCCCGGGTACCTTAATAAAAATATTAAACACTTTGGTATCCTTTTATATTATATCATTAGGATTAGCCATTAGGAATCCAAATCCACTTGGAATTTGGTTTCCATTTATTAACATAAGTGTAATTCTTTGAATTGTAAACTTCATACATATAAGATGAAATATAATCATTCCTATCATGAATATTCAAATTCTTAGGAATCCATATATACTTATTTTGTTTAGCATGAATATTCTTATTATTATTCTTCAAAACATAATCAATCTTTGTAAAATACTTAGGAACAAATCCAATGCCAAAATGATTGTTTGAAGATTTTTGAAATGAGAGCAAATTATTCAAATTCTCTTTACTTTTATTGAATTTACTAACATTCAAACATATATTATCATATTTTAATTTAATAGAAGAAATATCTTTATCTAAAAAATTAATGCGAATTTTTAAATCATTGCATTCTGATTTTATATAAACATTCTCATTAGTCAAAATATGATTTTCTTTAAGCAATGATTTATTTTCCTCTTTCAATTCAATTACTTGAGAATAAGAAATAGTAGAAGAATTAAAATTAGAAATTTTTTTAAGTAATCTTTTATTTTCACCTTTAAGAAAATTATGTGAAGCCTTTAATCTCAAAAATGTTTCATATAATTCATTGAAAGCATCTAAAAGCTCTTCATTGTCACTTACTTCATCTTGTGCCATAAAACACATATGAGCGCTTTCATTTTCTTCGATTTCTTCATCCGAAGACGAATCATCACTATCATTCCATGTAGCCGCCAAAGCCTTCCTTTTCTTGTTGAATTTTGTAGACTTTGATATTGATTTTAGAAGGTGACAATCATTCTTCATTTGTCCTGGCTTATTGCAACCATAACAAATGAAATTATTATTAGTATCTTTAACATTACTTGTACCTTCATAAGTTACCTCGAGTGTGTGCCAAATATCATATGCGGATGTGGCCGTTGACATCCTATTGAACTCATTCTTATCAAGAGCACAAAATAAGATATTCATTGCTTTAGAATCCAAGTTTGCATTGTTCCTTTGAGATGTAGTCCATTCTATGAAAGGAGTGGTTGGCTTCTCATATTTTGTTTCCACAATGTTCCAAAGTTCATAACCAATAGATTGAAGGTAAATCTTCATTCGGCACTTCCAATAGTTGTAGTTCAATCCATCGAACATTGGTGGACGATTTGTAGAGTGACCTTCTTTGAATTGTGATGTATTTGTAGATGTCATCTTTAACCTTGCTCTGATACCAAATGTAGGGTCTGATTCTGCTTATGTATACCAAGTGTAGGATCGTGACCCTTAAGAATAGAGTGCGCTCTTATAAAAATCTGCGGAAGCTTTACACTTAAACACTAGAGGGTGAGTTTGCAAAGTATATTATAAATTGCAAAGAAAGAATAACAATCTCAGAAAATGAACATCACAAACACAAGCATGTATACTGGTTCCACCTCCCTGGTGTACATCCAGTCCCCAAACAAATTCTGCTTGAGAGTTTCCACTATGATTTTGAAATCTTACAAAATCAAAAGCAAACCTGACCAATTTGCAAGACCATGCAAATTGCAAACCCAATTGACAAGACCATGCCAATTGCCACCCAATCTTTAAACCAAGAGATCAATCCTCTCAAACCCGAGAGAAATCCTTTTTGAAGTAAGAACACAATTGATCCTATAAGCCTTGAATGTGTAGTGAAGTGCAGCAGTGGCTTAGGATTCTTTTAACTCTCTGAATATTGTCTAAACAAGCTCGAAGAATGATAGGAACAAAGGCAATATCAGAAACTCTCTTTTATGGAGAAACAGATTGAAAAACTAAAAATTTAGAGATTTAATTTGCACAATATGTGAATCTTATAAGTACAAAACTTAGTGCTTGTTTTCTGATGTTTAAACCTATTTATAGCCTCTAAAATGACATAATTTTAAACCCAATTAACGTCCACAAAACGGCTATAAACAGACATTTATTCAAAACCTGAAATCTAAAAAAGCTACATATGTAGTCGACTACAAGTCATAGTAGTCGACTACACTGAGTCTAAACAGACTCTGTGAAGTCAGAAAATTGCTTAGTAGTCGACTACACTGTAAACTCACAGATTCTGGAATTCTGTGTTTAGTATTTTGGCTGTAACTTTCTCATCCGATATCGGAATGAGGTGATTTAAGATTTGTTGGAAAGCTCTTGAAGATACCTACAACTTTGGTCTTTTGAGTTTTTCCAGATTCTAATTGCTAAGGGGTATAAATAAAATGTTTTATGACTCGCTCAATATCTATAAACTCTAATGGATAGCATAGGGGATTTCTATTGTTAACCAACATACTAAGCATGTGTTAGTGTATTCTAACACTATGTTTAGACCCGAGGCTGGTATCAATTTGCTGCTGGGGGCACCAATGTCACATTCGTTTTGCCCTACAATGTTCCTAACTGCTATATGACATTAACATTTTACAAGTGGTATAGTGCGGTGAATGTCCTTAACCCAAACTTCAAGGTGAATAAGACTATGGTTAAGTGGATCATCCAAATGTACAAAGAAGCTTCTAAGAAGAGATCTGATCGAGCGCCTAGGCTCCAAGAGTATCTAGCACAAGTGGGTAAATGAAGATGACTCAGATGCCCTCAAGAGGCTATGACAAAATCAAAATGTGCAAGAACCACCTAAACACTGACGTTTGGAGTTGCAGTTGAAGGAGAAATCTTTGGTAATAGAGAAATCTCCTAAGACAAAAGAAAACTCTCCTGAAGCTTCGGCACATGAAGAACTAGTAGCTGAACAAGCAGCTGCCTTAGGTAATTTTCTTTATTTGCCATCCTCCCAATTCAATAAATATGCGCTCTAATGGTGCATGCTCTATGCTTACAAATAAGAAACCTATACAAGTCGATTGGGTGGATTTGGAGGAAGAAGAGGGGGTCGACTATAAAACTGATACTTACATCACTGACCCTGATGAATCTGCTAGATGAGATGACACGGGTAGATCATCTTACATCCCATGTATGATTTTACCCATAAGGATGATGTAGCTATTTCAACTTTGAATGGTAATACTTCTTCTCCTTTATTCTACAGATGACCATACTTTCTCTTATTGCCATGCCTATTACCAAGCAATTGATCTCTGTTGAGCATTCATCCGAATCTAATAGAGATGCATCAATTGCTCTATTTCCTCAAGGTGATGAAATGGGGGTCCTACCAAGATCCGAACCTCAACCTATGGTGACGGTAGAAAAGTTGTTGGACCAAACACTGAGGTTACCAACATTAATGTTGGGCCTGCAGTCATACTTATCACAATAGCATTGGTCATATGCATTATGAAACTTTGGTCACGACAACCGTGGGTTTTTCTACTCTAATTGGTGTTTTAAGCATTTTGGCTTCACTCACTCTATATTTTATGTAGACAGTGATCAATTATAGGTGAAATTAACCACGCCCTCACCATGACTGAGACCTTAGCCATAGTAACTAAAGCAGACCGATCAAGGCAAGTGGAAGCTCCTTTATCTCTAAACTCTGATGACTCAGCCAAGTCAAAGATTCAGATTCTAGCTAAAAGTTTGATGAAGCTATTTAGCTAGAGTGTCAAGAGTGCTTTGACTATTGGCAAAAGCCTATCCTCCTACACTAAGCATTTATTACGAAGTTAGCTCGACATCCTTGCATTAGTTGTTAGAGTCAAATGCATGGAGCCTTACAAGAAGATGATCGACCAAGTTGAACTCTACTTTTTGGAGTTATAGAATCTTTGTGAGGCAGATGTTTTTTCTATTGCAAAGCTCAAGTTCCATTACCTTATGGCGGAATGTTATAAACTTGAAGAGGTTGCCCGCAAAGAGGCGGAAGATGTCAATCAATGAATTCAAGAATGAACCACTTGTCTTGCAGAGATTGATAGTGAGAATGTTGGAGATCATTAGCGCCATTTATAAGAGGGAAGTCACCATTAATGGAGCTAAGGCCATCTTAGCCAAAGCACAGGCTAAATTGGAAACATCCCAAAAGTTAAAAAAGAAGAGCTTGGGGCTAAGTCTGCTAAATTAGTTGCCGAGCATGCCTATAGAATAGAGCGCTTAAAGATGGAACAAGCATGGTTGGATGTTATTTAGGTCAGAGTAGTCTTAGGTGATCTAGAGGCACTAAATGAGATGGCTTTGAATGGCACCCTCGACATGCATGAGACTAAAATGACCCAGTGTGTTGAGTGCATTAGGTCTTTGAACCACTATTGATTTTGGCTCATCCTCATGTTGCATCCTTTACTTTTGTAATAACTTAGTTCCCTTTTAGCAATAAAGAAATTTACTTTTGGATTAACGATAGAGGAATAATGTTAACATATCACGTGAAATCTAGAATCACTAATGACTTTGAGGGAAAATAGCTAAGTTATAAGACTTAACTCGCTAATATAAAGAGAGAAGTCAACAAAGGTGCGATGTTAACCAGTCGACGTAATTAAACTAATAGAGGTATAGTGTTAACATACCATGTTTATAGAATTAGTATTGTTCAAAGGTGAAATATTAACATAGCAGTACAAAGGACTTTGAAAGAGATGTAATGTTAATGTGTCACATAGAACAATCGATAAAGATGTACTATTAACCTGTTAGGTTCAAAGGAGTCCAAGGTATGACTACCATTTGGAAGTGTAGTGCTAACTTAACAGTATGGAAAATTGGTAGAAATATAATGTTAACTGGTCAATTTTAGAAGAGGGACTGAAAAAAGTATGGTGTTAACAGTCAGATTTGAAGGAATGCAAACCATCCATATGTATAATGTTAACACGATGGTGGCAAGAGATTCCGAGGGTTATACAGAATTGTAGTGTTAACTTGATAGATCAATGGGGAATTTTGTTAAGGTTGAATTGTTGATAACTTTGGTTGAGATGTCATTCTCATGATTAGAAGTGAAAACTTAGATGTGACTGATATCTCCATGGGGGAGATGAAAAGGTTCAATTCAAGGATAACATTTCTTAAGAAATTTCTTATTGATTAGTGTCATAAGCATGTTACCATTTGGATTGATTAATTGGTATGCCCCCATTAGAGTAGATTGTCTCTACAGACAGGCCTTCCTATTTTGGTTGAAATTTACCATTGGTCTTATGCGTCATGACAATGGGTCGATAAACAGCTAAGACCAAATCTCCTTCTACAAAAGATTGTTCTTTGACTCTCATATTAAAGGCTCTTGATATTAAAAAATAATATATCTTGATTCGCTATTGAGCTTTGATCTCAACTTGTCTAGCGCCTCAAGTTCTTGGAGATGCCTTTGATGATATTATTCTATCGTTATCTTCTCCACTATAGCAATTCTCAATGATAGAATTTAGATCTCCAGTGGTACCACAAATTCACATCTGTATACCAAGAAAAAGGGTGTAACTCTCGTGGGAGTGCGGACTATTCCTGGTAGGTTCAAAGACATGAGTTTCTTATTCCAGTCTCACTTATTGGAAGAGATGAAGTTGTTTATAAGCTTGATAATGGTATTGTTGAATGCTTTAGTCAGACCATTAGTAGCCAAGTTGTGTAGAAGCCACATCTTGGATTCTACATTTGTCGTAGAATTTAAAGAGCAGCTGATTGATGAATTGTGGGCTAGTATCGTGCACAATCCTCCTAGGAGCACAAAATCAATAGATGACATGGTGTTTCAAGAACTTAACCATGTTATAAGTCTTGACTTTCTTGAGTGGGATAGTTTCAGCCCACTTAGAGAAGTAGTCAGTGATGACTAAGATGAATTGATAACCTTTAGTGGATGGTGAATTAATTAGCCTAATCACGTCCATTGCTCACATCTCGAATGACAATGAAGTGATGGTTGGATGTAATTCTTCTGGAGTTTGGTGTAGGAACTTTATGTGGAATTGACATGTGAAACATCGCTTAGTGTAGACCACTGTGTCTGTGATCATCATTGGCCAATAATAGCCTAAATAATAAAGTTTATCCTAGAGTTAGATCTAGGTTGATGAGCTCCACATGTGCTATCATGAGCTTCTTTGAGTGCCTCTTGGATCTTACTCAATGATAAGCATTTAAGCAATATACCATCATTTGATTTGCGACACAATACCTATCTAGCATAATCGTAGAACGAGCGGGAGGCCCTCCTTTGGATTAAGATTGCTTGCTTTGGATCGCCTGACAATATGTTGTGCAAGACATAAGTGACAATTAGATAACACCAATAGTTGACCTCAAAACCCCCAAGTGTAGAGTGAATCTCATTGGCATCCAAGATCTATTTGGGATAGCATAGCTGGTGGCTAACTACTATAATTTGCTCGGTAGACTTGGAGTTCAAGGCTAAGGTAGCTTCAAGTGATACCAATGCATCAACGTAAGTGTTCTTAAGGCGGGCTACATAGTCGATGTAGAAACCTTCAACAGAATGAGCAAGCTTCAATGCTGCTTCATGATAGGGAAAGAGATCATTGTGCCGAACCTCATACTCCCTTTTTATCTAATTGACGATAAATTTAGAATCATCATGTGCTTTAAAATATTTCACACCAATATGTTGGGTAATCTGTAAGCCAATTAAGAGGGCATTATGCTCAGCCACATTGTTAGAGCATGGCTTAGTTAGTGAATAGGCTCGAAGAAGGGCGTGTCTGTGAGGATCAATAAGTACTACCCCCACTCTTATGACTATTGTTCCTTTATGACTGTGTTGCGATACGCTATCAAAGTAAAGTTACTATGCCTAGTGGTTTAAGGTGACATTTGGTTCGAACACCTCATCTAGAATGTCTTCGTGGAGCTTAGAAGACTTAGGGATAGGATGATCGACAAGAAAGTCAATTATTGCTTGCCTTTTGACCACCTTCTAAGGTATGAATGTTATATTATAATGCGAAAGTAGTATTTCCTACTACACAAGCCTAGAGTTTAAGGATCCATGCTCAGCATTCATAAAAGTTTGGCTCTCAAAATGAAGTTGATGGATTGGTCAGTTGGGTAATGTTGCATTTTCTACATTGCAAAAACCAAAGCTAGACACTCTTTTTTGACCGGATTATAGTGATGTTCGGCACTAATCATGGCCTAATTGATATAATAAATGGCTTTCTCATGACCATCATTATTTTTCTAGGCAAGAAGTGTTCCAAGAGAACAGTCTACAACCCTGACGTAGATCAAAGATGATTTGCTCGATACTAACATGGCGAGAACAGGTGGCTTCATGAGATACTCTTTGATCTTATTGAACACTTTCTGGTAGGCATCATCTAAATAAACAAAACATAAATTTTCATCATTCTTTGGAACAATTGGTATCTTCTAAATAAATTAGTTATGAATCTATGAACGTAGGCTAGACGTCCTTGTAAACATCTGAGTTCTTAAAGGTTACTCAGAGGTGGCATCTCCTGAATAGCTTTGACTTCTTTTAGGTCAACATGTATCTCTTTTGACGTGACAATAAACCTAAGGAATAAGCTCGATGATACCCCTAGAAAAGACTTGGTTGTGTCTGTCTTGAGTTGGTATTTTCACATGATTTCAAACATTATTCTCAAATTGTTGAGGTGATCGTCTTTATGACAACTTTTGATCACGAGGTTGTCAATGTAGCATTCCATTGTCATGCATAATGCTCACAAAAGATTGTGTTCATTGCATGTTAATAGGTGACCTCAACATTGTTCAAACTAAAGGACATTATTGTATAGTAGTATACTCCAAAGGGTGTTTTGAAAGCTTTTGCTTCTAATCATATGGATGCATATTAATTTGGTTGTATTTAGAAAAGCTATCCATGAATGACATTGTCTCGAACACACATGTATTATCGATCATGACATCTGTGATAGGGAGAAGGAACTCATCTTTTGGGCAGGCGAGTGAAATCTCTAAAATCGATATAGATTCAAATCTTGCCTTTTCTTTGTCACAACTATAATGTTAGCTAGTGAATCTAGATGTTTCTCTTCAAGGATGAATCCATACTCAATGAGTTTGTGGTTCTCTATCTCAATCTGCTCCATCAACTCAAGGTAGAAATGTTGATATCATTGCTTGACCGGCTTGACACCAAGGTCAATATTTAAACGGTGTATAGCCACTCTTGGGTCCAATCCAATCATGTCTTCATAACTCTAAGCTAAGATGTCAATATCTCTTGAACGAGAGATATGAGTTCTTCTTGTTTTGTGAAAGATAAGCTCTCCCTGATAAAGATAGGCTTAGGATTTGCTTTGTTGCCTATATTGACTTGAATCATCTTATCATCAGTGGATGGTTTATAGGGTTTAAAGCGCGATTCCCATTATTCTCCAAGATATTTTACCTAGGGATAATTCTCAAGGTCATTGAATATTTTTGATTCGTCAAGTTCCTTGGTTAGCCTATGAAACCATGTTAGTGCTAGATCCTTCAAATATGGCAATGATGCTGACATCAGTGCCCCAACTAGACATGTTTGAAGAATTGTTTGGTAGATTCTCAAACTTTAATTACATTTCTATTTCCTGGGAGATATATCTAAGCCTATGTTTGGTTTGATTGAAGTAATCAATGTTTTTCCTTTTGGTCCAAAGGAGATAATTGAGACTTATATGGCCCTTGGTCAAAATTTAACTATAGTTCTAGGTGAAGTTGTAGACCATCTTCATCATTATGTGATGGGACTGCTGGCTATAATGAGCAAACTTAGGTATTGCCTTAACTTCATTATCTGAGACTAGTAGATATTGTTGTGATTCAACTTTTCAAAGAGGATTGGATCTTAAACGCATGAGAACTATAAATGTGGCATCTTCTGGGCTACCCAACTATTAATAAGTTGAGTACAACTTATTTATGAGCATATATAAAGTTGGTTCTAGAGATAGCCTAGACAACAAAGCATTGGCTTCTAAGTTTTCATTCTCAAATCTAAAGAACAGTCATAAGCAAATTCTACGTTATCATTAAAAACTCAGTCGCCCTAATTTTTAGCTGACTAGTTTATACATATATCTTCCAGATTAATTATAAGAGGTTTCATCTCCCAGATAAGATCCTCATTTGTTTCGGGTTTACTATATGCCTTATTGCTATTATCCAGGTCTTCAGGAATGGCTAGCCAAATCGTATATTTTTTCCATGTAGGAGGGAGTCAGCAAAGTAGTTTTCCCCTCCTTTAAAAGGGTGTTTCTTAGCATATACCTTTTAAAGTACCCCCGGCTCATCGATATACTTGAAGCACTAATGTAGTGTTGATGGAATAATAACACCGGACTGAATACATAGTCGTCCAAGAAGCAGGTTATAGGGTGTTTCTACATCAATGATGTAGCATGCCACCTCCCTATTTAGATTACCGATCTAACACTTAAGATTGATCTTTCCAAGCGACTGGCTATTGCTAGAGTTGAATCTAAAGATAGTAGCAGTAGTTCTTAAAAGCTTGTAGAGTAGAATGCCAAGAAGCTAAGGAAGCTCTGACGGATGATGCTCAAGGCCGATTCTGGGTCGATATGAATTTGCTTGACTTTGGTTAAACCAATGTATTCATTGTAATAGAGGGATCGATTGTGGTCATTACCTTTGATGAGCATATCATTAGGAGTGAAGATGATGCAAGGCTTTTGCTGATTGTATAGGTAGCATTACCTTTGATCTTCATCTTGGGGAGACTCAGGAATGTAAGAGAGAAATGTTTCACTGTCCGTCAATGTTTCCCTCAAAGCCTGCCTCATATCCTTAGACAAACGTAAAAGTTTATGTAAGGTTGTACGAGCTAGGATGTTGGTTAATTGAGCTAGTATATCATGCCAGAATGGGACTTTAAGTCAGGTGGATGGTGGTTGCGAAGCTTATCGAATCGTGTTTTCTTTTACTTGGTGGGTTTGGCCTGCTTGAAAAGTCCTAGTTGATCATAATTTTTTAGGTAACCTCTACCAGATCTCGTTCCCACAGGTAAATTTTTGTCTGATTAGGCAACCATGGCAACCATCTCTTCCTTTAAGTTAGTCATTGAGGATACTTGTAAAGACTCTTAGCATACAATTGCAAAGATGGCGTTACAAGATTTCATCTTGCCTTTAGCCTTTGTATGGGATTTTGACTTGGAGGAGATCCAATGCTCATCTTGGAGAAGGTCAGGATGGACACACATTATTTTTCCTCTAATTTAAGAGGGCCAAAACCTTAGCTCTGATGGTCTTGTTGATCATGATTAATCAGCTCCATCCTTACAACGGGAGTTAAAATGATCCCATTTTGAATCTAAGTCATCAGCATAGACCTAAACTGAAGTGTAACCATATTAGTAGTAACATTCTTTTGCTCGGATCAGAACTTGAGAATCCCCAAGTTGATGAATGTCTATAGTTTATCCATGAGGATATAAGAGTTATTCATCACGTGTTCCATCATTCTATGATATAGGTAATAGTTAGGATCATTAGTTCTTCCTATTTCATCTGGGCGTTGAGCTTTAGTAAGCTTTAGCCAATTGTCTTTGTTGAGCACATAAAAGATGGCAATGGCATGCTCATCTTTGGAAGAGTAGAACCATTGGGTACTCTTTTTGTGGCTCCTTCTTCTGGTTGCTAGGTCTTCTAACCTCAACAATAAATATCTCATTAGCTTTCAATTAGGATGGTTGTCCCTTCTATCCCTTTGTGATTAGAGTAAGGAGCGAACTTGTTAAAGGACTCGGCAGTTTTCTCAGCCATTTCTACTGCTCAATTAGATCCTTCTAGGAATTGGCTTTGACGATGCCCATGTGAGCTTCAATGTGGCTCAGGAAATTGTGCAGATATATTTGAAGCAACACCGGGAGTGGCATGTCATGGCATTGCAAACTTAAATTGTAAAACTATTCACCTCTAACCGAGTCATTGTTAATTTTCTTTTCGAAGAGAAGCTTGATCATAGTTACATCTGAGTGCTTCTCATGGAATTGCAAGAGGAATAGGGATCTCAAGTCAGCCTATAATTTGGTTACTCTTTCAAGTAAGTTTTGGAACCAATTAAAGACCACCCCCTTAGGGTGCCAATAAAGAGCCTCGCCTTGATGGGATCATTTCCTACTATAATCCCTATTTGTTAATAGAAATAGCAGATGTGCTAGTTTGGGAACCTTTGTGATTGAAGCATGCAATGTCAGTGGCTTAAACTTTATTGGATAAGGATCTAGGTCCCATTCAACAAGATAAGGTTAGGTAATCCCAACTTTCTTCAACCTCATTCCTTGTGTCGAAGCATTGAGCTGATTCTGGAGACTTTCAAAGACCTTTTCTTCATAGCTCGCCTTTGGGGGAGCTGAGGTCTTGAACTTCAAGTGAGCAGAGTGAATATCGTTATGATTTGATGACTCTTTCTCAAAGAAAACTTCAATAGATCATTTCCCCTTCGAATTATCTCCAGAAGATTGAGAGACACATAGTAGTGATTGCATCATGGCTTTAAATAGCTTGAAGTGCTCGTCAAATGCTTTCTTCTAAACGTCCATTTGAGGAATAAGATTATCATAAGCATCTTTGTCTATCATATCTCTGACCCACCTCCACTCTTGAGTTGAGTGAGGAGTGACATTTGATGTTATGGCAGAGTTTGAGTTACTAAAAGTAGATAGATTTGTTTAGGAACACACCCATAGAGTGTGCGCCCTCAGGAGAGAATAATCAGAGGGGATTGTTGCCCCATGCCTAGCCCTGGTGCGCTGATAAACACCATCACACTCTATGAGTATGCTTCCAATTCTAAGAGAATATTTAGGACCGGAAGGACTATCTACATCGTCGTCATCATCTCCATTAGCCACACTAGTTATATTGATCATGAATTCTTAGAGATTGGCTTTACCTTTTCGGGTACATCGTTGCCTGTTAATCCTAGCCTTTGAAGGCTTAGAAACTTGGCTGAGATGATTGAACACAGATTTCCTCACAGAAGGAGATTTGCACTGGCAATTTGTTTGAACTACCATGATGATCTCCATTAGAGTTGCACAAAGCTGATATCAGCACACCCTTTTTAGAGAAAGGAACTCCCTTAGATTTGTGGGAGCATTGACTTGTCTTTGGTGTTCGCTCTTCTTAAGAACAACTTCACCTGCTCGGACTTCGATAAGCGAACATCACCTATGATGACATTTTTGTTCTGTCCTACGGATGGCATAGTCAATTGAGTCCTTATCATAAGTTGAAGTTTGTGATTTAGACAAAGAATCACCATGGGTAATATTTCCCTTACGGTGTTTTGGATGGAGGATAACCCCCATTCTTTGCTCCCATTAGAAAGGTGACATGAGCAACACAAGATGCATTAAAGCAAACCCTTTGAGGGGTTGTGGAGTCTGATCCATAATAGGAAGATGTTTGAACATATTGACCATCGCCAAAGGTGAGGGTTGCTACATTTTCATTCTGGGCAAATGTCATCTGGCTTCTAGTGAAACCAATACTATCATCAGTGAACTTAGGACTCTTCATTGAGCTCTGGTCATTGGCCAATTGTAAACAGATTCAAGAAGTGAATGTCCATAGGCTAAACAATTCATGTAGGCCCAAGTGCAAATCTATAACAAAACCTACCCAAATAATAGCGAAGTTCACCCAAGCCTCATGTGAACTTCGCCTAAAAACCCACATGGGCCATGTCATCTACAGCCCAAGGGAAGTGAGTTGCCCACATTTTAAAGTTCATCGGAACGAACTTCGCTGAACACTACATTGCGAGCTTCGTTGAAAGCTGCTCAGCGAGCTTCGCCTTTAACTGTTATGGGCGAACCTTGCCATTAACTTTTCAAAAGCTATTTTGATGGAAATTGTTCTCCTATAATTCAAAAGCTATTTTGACAGATTCAATAATAGATTTAACAAAACGTAAGGCTTAATATTTACTAAAAATTGTGAGTGTCACATAAGAATTTTTGGAATGAAATTCTCACATTTGCATTGTGTCGGATATTAAAGTTGTAATTTTTAGAACTTAGGATATTTAAGTTAAGATTTTAACTGAGGGTATTTTGGTACAAAATGAGGCAAACTTTCAGAATTGAAGTGTAATTTACCCTGTTAGAAACACAGTCATAGTAAAAAATATATAAACTTATAAAGAACAAAAAAAGTAGATATACAAATTAAAAAATTTAGATCCACCCATGCGAGCATGAGCATAACGCTCGTATGGATATTAAAAATAAACAATGAATATATAATTTTATCTATATGAATATATGATTTTTCTCCTTAGGGAATTTTAAAGAAAATAAAATCAAATTTTATCTATGACTATGATCGGATAGGGAAATTTATCTCAAATTTCTCTAAATGTTTGCAATATGCTATTTTGTCTAAGAAAAGTTATGTATTTGTTTCATGTCATTTTTAATATCAAACTAGAAAAGAAATGTAGATAGGAACTGAAAAACTAAATTAACGTGATGTATTTATGAAGACTTGTGAAGGAAAAAATGTACGATATCTTATCTCCGTGAAAGTATGAAGATAAGAAAAAACATTTGTTAGAAATAATTGGTTGCAAACTTTAATGATCTTAAAAATCAGTCTTTATTCATGTTTTTAATTCCTTAAATAGTCTTATTTCTTTCTCAAAGTTTGACTTATTTACAAAATTAGTTGCGGAATGGTAGTCTAAAAATGAGGAATGTGAGAGATCCAAAATTACAGTTCAAAGTCATGAAAGGTGTCGTCAATATTTCAAAATTAATTTTTAAAGTACCGAAGCTATTAGCATTTTATAATTTATATTCTACAATATTCCAACAACATGAAAGCTGATCAAGCAAAATCTAGACTAATGGAGGGGAATTTTTTAATCCATTTTTACAAATTTGAAATAAATGAGATTTGAATATTAATTGCCCTGATATTATCATGTAATAGGACATTTCTACTACATCAAAATGCTAAAGTTCTTTATAAATTTATACTCCCACAATATTAAAACACATGCGCGCATATATATATATATATATATATATATATATATATATA
>BQKN01000880.1:6436-35781 GCA_022839385.1 Asparagus kiusianus
TGACTTCATCTCCGTCTTTTCTGAAAGCAAAGACAGAGGAAAAGGTGGGAGACTAGAAGTGGGATCTCCACTCCGAGAATCGAAAAGATTCAGATAACCCTAACTGTCGTAAGGTTTGATTATCGAATCGAAAGGTTCAAACGACCCTAACTGTCGTAAGGTTTGGTCATTTGACTCTGAAGAGGAAGAATTTTGTATTCTATCTTCAGCGGGAAAGGAAACTCGGGGTGGGATCTCCACCCCCAGAATCCGACAGGTGAAACTAGGAGTGGGATCTCCACTCCGAGAATCGAAAAGATTCGGATAACCCTAACTGTCGTAAGGTTTGGTTATCGAATCGAAAGGTTCAAACGACCCTAACTGTCGTAAGGTTTGGTCATTCGATTTGTGGACCTCTCGTTCATTGACGGAATCGAGAGGGGATTTTGGTTGTGGTCCTAACTGTAGTAAGGTTTGACCAAGTGGGGAGTGTGAGAATGATCATAACCGAAAGATGGTTTGATCGCTCGATTTGTGGACCTCTCGTTCATTGACGGAATCGAGAGGGGAATTTGGCTGTGGCCCTAACTGTCGTAAGGTTTGACCAAGGGAATTGTGTGGTAGAGACTATGAGTAGTCAGAAACCACTGAAAGTTTCGCGAGGGGAGAATCAATCTATGGAATGATTAGATCTCATCTCAGCAAAAGAGTGTTTGTGAGAGTTAAATTCTATCAAACAAGAATATTCGGAATTTGAATACTGATTTCTTGTTCATCAGCGACCGGGTTATCCCTAAGAATACCCCGATGTGGTATTCTTCCGGGAACTTCCCGGTACCTCAATTCTTCTGAGGATACTAAGGATAGTATCTTTTCAGAAATTTGCCATTTATTGGCATCATGAGCCGGTCACCATCTTTGGTGACTAGGCGATAGGCGCCGTTCGAGTAAACTGTTTCTACTACGAACGGTCCTTCCCATTTGGGTTCAAATTTGCCTGTCTTCTTGGAGTTAAGGATCATAGGACGCTTTTCGGTTAAGACCAAGTCCCCTTCCTTAAAACTCCTTTGTTGAACTTTTTTGTCGAAGGCTCGAGAAATTCTGGCTTGGTAAAACTCGATGTGCTGTTGAGCTTCCAGGCGCTTTTCATCGAGCATCTCGAGTTCTTCGAGGCGCTTCTGATGCTGTTCTTCGGTCGTCATCTGGGTGGCGAGAGCGATCCGAAGAGATGGAATTTGAACTTCCAGAGGGAGAACGGCTTCACATCCATACACCAATGAGTATGGGGTGGCGCCAGTCGGTGTACGCACCGTGGTACGATAGGCCCATAGAGCTGCTCCGAGCTTATCATCCTAATCCCGCTTGTTGTTTCTCACAAGCTTTGACAAGAGCTTTATGATAGTCTTGTTGAAGGCTTCAGCTAACCCGTTTGCTGTGGGGTTATAGGCTGTTGACGAGATGTCCTGAATTTTGAACTTTTCGCAGAACCTTATGAAGGCGTTGCTGATAAATTGAGGACCGTTGTCGTGTATGATTCGTCTTGGAACACCATGCCGGTAAATGATATGGTGCTTGATGAATGCAATGACGTTGCTCGTCTTGACTTCTCTGAGTGGAACTGCCTCAGCCCATTTGGAGAAGTAATCGGTGATGGCCAGGATGAACCGATCGCCTTTAACCGAAGGAGGATTTATAGGACCAACAATGTCCATTCCCCAGGTCTCGAACGGCCACGACGTAGCCGAAGGATGTAGATGTTCCGGAGGCTGGTGCATGTAATTCGCGTGTACCTGACACGCGTGACACTTCCGGGCGTATACAATTGCCTCATGCATCATGGAGGGCCAAAAGTATCCCATTCTCCTGATGCTATCATAAAGCTTGGGATCAGGTTGGTGCGCACCGCACTCTCCTTCATGTGCCTCTTTAAGCACTTCTTCAGCTTCTTTGGTTGATAGGCAACGTGCCAGCATGCCATCATACCCCCTGCGGTATAGCGTTCGATTCTCCGTATTATAGTAGAATCTTGGAGCTCTTCGTCTGATCGGCTCTCTCTCCTTCACGTCTTCTGGCAAGATTCCGTGTAGGACGTAGTCGATGATGGGGAAGCGCCAATCCCGGGGCTCAAACTCAGCCTGAGTTGTGTGCGCCTCCTGAACCTCTTCTTCCCTGCCATTTTCATCATAAAGTGGCACTAAGAGTTGGTGGGTTCTTACCGTAACAAATTGCTCTGTTCCGGGAGGCTGTGCCAAGGACACAGCTAAAGCTGCTAACGCATCTGCATAGGTGTTCTGCAATCGCGGCACGTGCTCGATGAAGAATCCTTCAAACGATTCTGCCAGTTCTACCGCTATCTTGTGATACGGGATTAGATCCTGACTTCGAACTTCATATTCCCCTTGGACTTGCTTGACTATTAGTTGAGAATCACCGAAAGCTTCGAGATACTCAACCCCCAGCTCTTTGGCAAAGTTGAGTCCTATAATCAGTGCGTTGTACTCTGCCACATTATTCGAGCATGGCTCGGTTAATGAGTAGGCTCGAGGCATCACATGTTTTCCTGGGGAAACTAGGACCACTCCAACTCCGGAGGAGACCTTAGAACATCCAGGAGTACCTGCGGCATTAGCTGCTCGTGAAGCGCCATCGAAGTACAAACGCCACACTTGTTGGTGCGAAGTTGCGTTGACTTCGTGGGTTTCATCAGGTAAATCGTCGTATATCTCGGCGGCGTCCGTAGCTGGACTAGCTGCCAAGAGATCACAGATGGCCTGCCCTTTTACTGACTTCTGTTGTTTGAAGTGCAGATCGTATTGGGACAAGAGTAAAGCCCACTTCGCTAATCGCCAGCTCATGGAAGCCGGTTGAGTCATGAACACTCGGACCGGGTTAACTTTGGAGATGACGTAGATGGTTTGTCCAACCAAGTAGTGCCGCATCTTTTGGATGGCGAACACTAAGGCAAGGCATTCTCTCTCAATCATAGGATATCGAGATTCCGCGCCCACCATAGTTCGGCTTAAGTAATACACCGCCTGCTCGTGACCGTTATCGTCATCTTGTGCAAGCAATGCACTTAATGAGTGGCTCGTCGCCTTGACATAAATCAAGAACGGTTTGCCTGATTTCGGTGCAACGAGTACGGGAGGTTTCGAGAGATATTCTTTGATACTCTCGAACGCCTTTTGACAGGCCTCGTCCCATACGAATGACACGCCCTTCTTTGTGAGCCTGGAGAATGGTTGGCATTTTCCCGATAGGTTCGAGATGAACCGACGGATATACGATAATCGCCCTTGCAGTCCTCTGAGCTCCTTGAGGTTCCTCGGAGGTTGCAATTCATTGATCGCCTTTACTTTATCCGGATCAATGTGAATACCTTTGGTGGTGACAACGAATCCCAAGAATTTACCACTAGCCATTCCGAGGAAAGACTTAGTGGGATTCATCTTTAATTGATGGGCCCGCATCAAGTCGAACATGGTCTTCAAGTCTTTGATGTGATCTTTCTTATCACGACTTTTCACGACCAGATCGTCCATGTAGCATTCGACGGTCTTTCGGAGATGTTCCTAAAAGATCTTTGACATAGCTCGCTGATATGTAGCACCTGCATTCTTCAAGCCGAAGGGCATGACTGTGTAGCAGAATACGCCAAGAGGTGTTCTAAATGCGGTGTGCTTCTCATCATCTGGATGCATCTTTATCTGGTTGTAACCAGAGAAACCATCCATAAAGGACATCCTCTCGAACCCACACGTGTTGTCGATGATAACATCCGTGATGGGGAGAGGAAAGTCATATTTTGGGCAAGCAGCATTGAGGTCCCTGAAGTCAATGCATATCCGGATCTTCCCGTTCTTCTTTAGGACCGGAACAATATTGGCAAGCCATTCGGGATGTTGCTCCTCTCGGATAAATCCCGAATCAACGAGCTTTTTGACTTCAGCTTCGATTGCTTCCATCATTTGCGGACGAAACCGTCGTTGTTGTTGTTTGACTGGTTTGACGTCCGGCTTAATGTTGAGACGATGCACTGCTACGTTTGGGTCGAGACCTGGCATGTCTTCATAATTCCAGGCGAACACGTCGATGTACTCCCGGATAAGAGAAATCAACTCCTCCTTCTCCTCAGGTAGGAGGCTGTCGCTGATGAATATTGGCTTCGGATTTTCCTCGGTTCCCATATTCACCTGAACGACTTGGTCTTCGGTAGGGGGCTCTCTTTGCTCGAACCTATCACCGTACTGCATGCTTAAGTGATGAACCCACGGGTCTTCCCATGTCGGCATCTCATCATCTTCTTCTATTGTCGTTGGATCAACCGTGACCATATTCGACATTAGCTTTTTAAACACTTCACCAAGACTAGCGTCGGAATCCCAACCCGAAGAGTCGGAAGAATGCCCCTTGCTAGTCTTGTTAGCAATTTGGTCGATGATTTGCCAGCCACACTCATCATCTGATGAGACATAGCCTAGACCTCTTTTGTGGCGATAATAATTATCGGGTTTTCCCTTCGGTACATAGGCCATCCGGGGTGGAACCCGTGGATCTCGACCAAAGAAAAGACCCTCTCCGATCTTGAAGTCATACCCGTGCCTTTCCATCATGTTGCGTGCTTTCGCATCGTATTTGGATAGATGACGGGCTGGTTTATCATCGTCGTCTTCCTCTTCCATGAAATGGTCGGGTATCGGAGATGCTCTTCCTTTGCCGTAGACGACCTCCTTTCCACCCCCAATCCCTGCGGGGATGATGAGCGTTGTTCCGCAAGGGTCGTGTACCTGCTTCTTCGTCAAACAAAATGATTGAAGAGGCATATATAAATCAGGGTTAGCATAGAGTTCGTTAGTGATATCATCGAGACCCGTCGAGTACTCTAAATCATCGTTTATTGATAGTTCTTCGGCAAGTTGCCAATTACAACTATCTTCCGATGATTCATCATCGTCAAGATTGATTACAATGGGTACAATGTCATTTAAAACAAAACCGCCATCATAATCAAACCCTGGTTCGGTATCAGCTTCATCTCCGCTGTCCGTTCCTTGGGCCGATGGTTCAGTATCGGATTCAGCGCCGTATAAAAGGGAATCGGTGAAATAATTCTCCAATCCCTTGAACGGTTGCTTATCCGCGACCACCGTCTTGACTTCATTATCTGTACCCACATATTTGAGGCACTGATGCAGCGTTGACGGGACTATAAGGTTACCGTGGATCCAAGGCCGACCCAACAGTAAATTATAGGATGTTTCCGCGTCAATCACGTAGCATGTTACTTCCGACTTCAAATCCCCAATCTGGCATTTGATTCGGATCTTCCCCAAGGGTTTGGACCCGCTGGTGTTGAATCCGTAAATCGTCGTGCCAGTGGAAGCTAATTTGCTAGTCGGGATTCCGAGATGATGCATCAATCGGAATGGCATGATGCTAACAGCGGAACCCGGATCGACTTGGATCCGGTTGACAACGCTGGAGCCAATATGCCCGGTGAAATACAGGGGCCTATCATGATTTGAGTTCTTCGTCTGCATATCTTCCTTGGTGAAAGAGATGCAGGGGAAGTGATGTGCCGCCAGATTGCATTGTTGAGCTGACGACTCCGGTTCTTCGGAAGATGGTTTGATCCGAGTCAAGAAGGCTTCGGAATCACTCAAGGCTTCTTGTAGTGCTTTCCGTGTATCTTTCGACAATCGCAGCAACTCGTACAGGGTTATGCGAGCCGGGATGTTGGCCAATTGCGCCATAATGTCGAAGCGAGGTGGAGAGCTCGTATTCCCCGGTTTGTCTCGCCCAATCGGGTGATTGAATCGAGATTGCCTCGGGTTCTGAGCTTCTTGACGTACGGGCTCTTTTCCCTTATCCTTCTGCGGGATTCTCTCCGTAGCTGCTGGCGTTGGGGGAATTGCTGCAATCCCTAGTTCTGCCAGAGTCTTGGAAGGTGGAGTTTTAGTACCCAACTGCTCGGTAGCATCTGGATACTTGAAGTGATATTCGTTCCCGCTTCGGGTTGCGAAGGCTTCCTGCTCGTCTTCAGAAAGCGGGAAGGTTGGAATTCTGTCGTCATCCACCCCTGGTATAGCAGAGGCCCCGTAACAGGATTTGCCCTTCCTCTTCGACTTCTTCTTGTTCTTTGTGGAAGAGGTCCCGGCCCACTGTTCATCTGTGATTAAGTCCGGATGAACCCACAAGATCTCGCCATTCGGGGCTGTGTGTGGCACAAGCCCTTTCTGACGCTGCTGGTGCGGATCATCGTTCACCGTCTTCACTGCCGCTTTGATCACCAACTCGTGTTGGAACCAACTCGAGGGAACAGATCCAAAGCTAATGGATACAGTGTTTGCGCCCACCTTCTTTTCCTTGGGCTGCTTCATAGTAATAACCCCAACATCGATTAGGGCCTGAATTTTATCCTTGAGAGCGTAGCACACCTTGGTAGGATGGTGCACCGCTCGGTGGAATGCACAGTATTTCGGGTCGTTGACCCTCTTGGCATCTTCTTGATCCTGAATCGGCGGCAGCTTGATCTTGTTGTTCTCGACCAAGTACTTGAAGATACCGGGGATTTCATCTTCCTTGAACGAGTAGACTTTTGGGAACCTTGGCTCCCCAACCTTTTGCTTCTGGGGCTGTTGTTGCCACCTGGGTTGTTGAGGCGCCCTCTGTTGCTGCTGCTGCGGCTGCTGCGGCTGTGCTTGCACCTCAAACACTTGATTCGCATCTACCGCATTTGCTTGTGCTTTCCCCTTACCCTTAGGGGTAAAGTTCCTCTGTTGTGGGACATTGTTTGGTATTTGGCCCCGTTCAAGCTTTTTCCTTTTGAGGAATCGCTCAGCTCGCTCTCCACGCATCTTCAAATCCTTCCAGGTTTTAGATGGTGCCATTCCCATGGCTTCAAGGATGTCGAGCGTCAAGTTGTTGTGGCAAGTCTCGAGGATGAAATCCTCGCTGACCGGATCCCTGCAATTCATAGCTTTGTTCCGGAATCTTTTCACGAAGTTTTCAACCGTCTCGCCGTTCTTTTGCTTTTCATCGAACAGCGTGCCGATTGAAACTTCGGTATCATCATCAAAGAAGTTTGTTAGGAACATGTCCTCCATGTCATCCCAGCCGTTGATGCTCCCAGGCTTGAGACGGCGGTACCAATCGAAGGCAGCTCCGCGAAGAGTGCCGACGAATGACCGCACCATGAGGGGCTCATTTCCGGAAATGATTCCTAAATGAGACTTGAAGTAGATTAAATGCTGGGTAGGGGAACCCTTCCCATCAAACGGCGTAAAGTTAATCAGACTAAACTTTGCCGGATATGGGATCGATTCCCACTCCCTTGGATAGGGGCAGGGTATACCAGACCTTTTTACCTCTTGAGCACTCATCAATGCGTTGATTTTGCTCTCCAGGTCCTTCATCTTCCTGTCCTCACTCGTCTCGGTCTTCGAGTGGCTTCTGGGAGAGGCGGCGTGGTCCTCTTTTGCATTATCTTCTGCGGGACCACCCCCAGTGTTGGTATTGACGGGAGGAATGTTGACATTATCCGCTTCCCGCTCATGCTCCTCTGGATTGCGTTGACTTGGTTCTCCTTGGTGAACCGTCATCGCCGCGATCTGTTGGTCGTGCATCTCCCTCATCCGCTGCAGGGTCATTTCCATTTCGAATTTGAAGCTCTCCTTCTGTTTGGCGAGGGCTTCTTCTAGTATCTTGGATACCTGTTCAGCGCTGATCATGAGTGATTCGTAAGGTTGACCCGCACTTGAAGTTGTGTCGTCGGATGCGACGGCGGAGCAGGTATCAGAATCAGCATCTGATTCTTCTTCTTCTAGGGAAAGTCCCTTATGCACTCTTGGGTAATTCTTTCGTTTGATGGTTCCCGACCGCAACCATGTCATGCATCGGGAAGCCTCGGCAAGCTGATCCAAGTTGAGACGTGGTGTTGATCCCCCTCTGCCGGTCATGTTGACTGACACTTTCGAGTATTCATCCTCTCGGCGGAGCGGTTTCTTCTTGTGGAAACGCTTCGGCTTGGAGAGTCTCTCGAACACCGAGATTCTTGTTGGGGTCTGAGCACAGCAACACTCGGACAGCACTGCCTTGATAATGTTGGCACACGGGCAGCGGGACTCCATATCCTGCATGTATCTCTTTCGAGATTTTCCCACACCCCCGGCCCTGTAGTACAGCTCATCAGCTTGATAGCTGGAGCAACCTACAGAGTGTTGGTAGGTGTCCCTTGGTATAACACGCTCATCCTCAGACGAGTGTGTTTCCCTTTGGGAATGCAAAACATGGTTAGATTTTTCAAGAGTGGCCCGTTCAATTTTACGCTTTTGGGAGCGTAGAAATCGAACGGGCTCTTTTAGTTCGACTCGCAATTCAGTGCGGTCGGTGATAGAGGCTTTCCCTTTTTCATCTTTCTTGGGGGGATTGATTCGACCCCCGGTCTGGTTTTTAACTTGGGGACCTTTCAATGGTCCCAGCCGTTCTTTGACGGGTATTCTTCCTCGGTTCTCCGGTAAGGGACCGAGGCGACTCGTCAAAGGAACCTGGGATCTTGAATGATCCCCTTTTTTACCTGGCCCTGTTGAGGGTGCCGGTACAGGAGGAGTAGGCTCTGATTTGGTTGAACTCTGGGCGACAATCTTGCCCTTCTTTGCTGGAAGTGTTGGTGTCGATTTAGGAACCCACACCAGTTTGCTTTTGGAGGGCGTTTTGACCGCCGTTTCTTGCTGCATCTCCTCTGCCTTCTTTAGGAGGAGCCGGGCATGTGCAAGTAGAGCATGGCGCTTCTTGATTCGCTCCTCGAGCGTGGAGCGGTTCCTCTTGACGCGGATCCACTCACTTGCTTCTGTTTTGGAGGGGAGGTTGATTGCTTGCCGTTGCTCTTGTCGCTGCCTCGACTTCAGATCCTCTGCATAGCGCACTCCATCTTTCGACTCCTTAGCCCTGGCGAGCTGTTGAGCGAGGCGTTGGCGACGTCTTTGGATCGCCCTTTTTGATGGAGTTGGAGCAGCATCACCTATTGCCTTTGGTGCTGTTGGATCTACGTTCTTGACCACACTGATCGACGCAAGGCCGTTGTGTGGTGCAAGTGTAGCAGCAGCGACGGCGGGGTCTTGAATTGAGGAGTTGGAAATCCCGCAAGCCCTTTTTGGAGATGGGTTCTTCCTGCGCCGGTGCGGAGAGGCAGATCTGGAGGAGGAGGAGGAGAGGTACTCTTCATACTTCTGCTGGTCGAACTCGTACTCGACCTCTTCATTCACCCGGATCTTGAAGGCCGGTTGCGTCACTCCGATCTCGGCAGCGAGGTCGGCGGCTCCCACTGTGGTCGCCAGCTTGTTTCCGGTAAAAGTTGCTGTTTTCATTGATGTTCTCTTTTTCGAGATCTGTTACAACTTTGAGCGTTACAACAGGATAAAATGAAAACAAAAGGGTTACAACTTTAACGAAAATAAACACGAGATCCCGGTTTGGTACGGTCTCGCTTGCGTGGGTTGTTGGCCTGTGACGGGGACGTCGATATCCGTGGACCACCGACTCTTCAAGATCCTTTCCGGTAAAATCCGGCAGAGTTTCGTCTATCCGCGGAGGGATATAGAAACAGAACTTCGTCGATCCGCGTGAGATCTTAGAAGTTTAAAGCGTATATCTCGGCTAACGCGAGATAATAGCTCTTCTCAGTGTCGCCTGCAAAGGGCAACACCAAGGCACAGAAGGGGGTGAATGAAGGGTGCTGATGAAGAACGCCTTACTCCTTACTCCGGCAGGGCTTCGCCGCTATCTTGCAGACTCTGACTCCTCACTCCGGCAGGGCTTCGCCACTCTCTTGCAGAACAATCCTTGGCTAAGATAATTCAGCCTTGAATTGAGTGCCAAAAATCAAGAGCCCCTCACAAAGGAGGCCAAGGGGGCTATTTATAGCCAAAAGGAGAGGGGGGGGCTGATGTGAGACACCCCCTAGGGGGTGTCTTGGCTTTGCCAAGATGCCTCTCGGGTGTCCCGGGCCTGCCGAGGCCCATTTGGGTGTCCCAACGCAGTCCGAGGTCCTGCCGTTGTCCCACCGTTGACTCGCTGTTGACTTTTCGTCCGAACTCGAATTTGAGTGATTTTAGATACGTTGGAATCGTGACGGCGAGCTCTGTAGGCCCCAATGGTTGGATTATCCGTGGGGTGGTCGGGGCACAGCGGGCGTTGGTCCAATTGCGGTGATCGTGGGGTTTTCGGTCAACCCGTATCCTCGTGATTCTGACATTCTGTCAGCTTACGTAATCCGTCGGTTTGCTTCAGTCACTCACCGGCGTCATTTGAGCTCTTGTGAACTGGGTAGCGTCGTTCGATCGTCGATCGTTAACACCAAGCTGTGAGTGGGGACCTATCGGCAATTTTCGATGCCTACACTACCGGTGGTGGCGGTAGCGTGATATAATTTGTCACAAGCTCCTCAATTGTTATCATCCTAGCTATAAGGGGAGCCATGATATCTACAAGGTACTGGGGTGCTTGCTACGGCTTAGCTGGTGCCTGCTATGGCTCGGGTTGAGCTTGCTGTGGCTCAGGTGGAGCCTGCTGTGACTCTGCCTGTCCAGCTCTCTGAGTACGAGGTCTACCACGTCCTGCCATCTCTGATAATAAGAAATAAGAGTTCATGAGTCAAAATGGACATATATATATACATAATGTATCACAATATGATTTTTACAACATTTAGTATTCACACAAATACTTCAATTTACACAAAATAGTTGTCATAAAAAAAGTATTCTCATAATTTTAAGATATATGCATATATCGTCCTCACTCATACTAGGAAATCCTTAGTGGACTCTATACATGAATCCTAAGAAACTCTATTCTAGCTCCACGACTCGACAAAGGATGATCCTAAGGATACTGGAACTAGAGCTCTGATACCAACCGTGTTGCCCCTGAGTTCACACAAGGCTACAGTCCGAGGTGAAACCAGGAATGTCAAACCTACCATGTACCACACCGTACAATAACATGTTTTACCATCACAATTATTATCTCTCTAGTAGAGTCAATAATAGGTGTAGGTACAAAAGTAAGTAAAAGATAATACAAGAGATATATGATGAAATAATAAAGATAAAAATGATATTTCATCATCCAACATACAAAAATATAAAGCGAATCTCTGAAATAACTAGTCTGGAGATCTCAACAAGTCTCAAATACAGAATATCTGATAAAAGAAAATAAGGCACACAACCTTTATAACTTCTAGAACAAAACTCTCAAATGAAATATCTACAGTGGAGCTCTATAAATAAAATAAAACTACAAATAAAAGATGGACACTAATAAGTATCACCATCAACCTGCGACTCTCCGTGCACCTGGCATTTGAGTGGAGCTCTATAAATAAAATAAAACTACAAATGAAATAACTTGTTTGGACTATTTCGCTCGATGCATCTGGCATATGTATTTAGGGAGAGGGCTCATTGCATATAGAAAATATAGTTAATACATATATACATGAAAACATTGATCCTAAGAATAAGAGGATTTTAGTATTTAGGAAATTATAATACGAGCATAGGTACATCGAGCGAAATAGTCCAAACAAGAAAACCCTCATGTATATACCTTGTATCTCAAATTGTAAATCCCTAAATACCAAACCCAAGATCTAATACAGGAACAATAATATAAAGAAGACTAACCCATCTCAGAACTCAAATACCATGTCATGTCAATACCCACATAAGTGTCATGTCCAGCCTATATAAGTGTAAGTGTCATACTCAAGATTTAAACATGTGTCCAACACATGAACTAAGACTAGGTGTAGTGGATGCCCAACACATGGACTGCATATATAAATTGTTCAACACATAAACTGAATGATGAATGTCCAACACATGGACTGAATATAATGAATGTCCAACACATAAACTGAATATGATGATTGTCCAACACATAGACTGCACATAATAATTACCCAACACATGGAATGAATGAAATATGTAGAATATCGATGAGATATATGAAAAGGATGCATATACACTAATTTCACACGTGTCTCGGTGTGCAAACCTAAACTCATGTCCGCAAACCATCTCACATATGAAGATACATAGTAAACAATAATTTCTAACGCCAAATATTCGAGGTGACTCCTCATTCACATTAAAGCGCACAACAAAAGTAAACACGTACAAACTATGCCGGCGATCAACCGAAACGGGCAGAAACCATTCATAGGTTTTTGTCTACTTCAAAACAAATCTAGAAGTGACATCATTATTTTCCAAGCATAATATTACTGATATCAACATATATGTAACAACATGAAACGAAATATTAGCATGTAAATATATCGTCGAAACCCTAAACATTTATATACACATGTTTAAACGTTTTAAAAGCAAAAACTTATGATTTAATTCATGATTAATAAATTTTAGGTCTAAAATTTGTCAAGGTTACTATTGTAATCAATTAAAAAATTATGATAATGTATTCTCACTTCATAAGTTATAAAGATCTATCTTTTGTACACTAAAAAATACGTTTTAGGCTCGAAAAATCCGAATAAAACTTAATAAAATATGCAAAATAAAAGAGTACAGAGTTAGGTGAGATGTTACTCGCCTCAGATACTAAAAAACTCCTACCACATGAAAGAGAACTAATCCCCTTCGCTGCACTGCACAAAACCCGCTGAAAAATCCACCTAAATCCCTCAAAATCGCCAAAGAAAAGAACTAGGGTTTGAGAGAGGGGAAAAGGGGCTGCTAGGGTTTGGAACACAAAAGAAAAGAGGTGTTTTTCATGTTTAAATATGTGTATATATGATAGCAAACCCGAAAAACTACAGCCCAAAATCCGAAACCCGAAACTGGAAAACCCAGTCTGACTAGAAACATACTCTTCGGTATTTTGACTATAACTTTCATATCCGATATCAAAATAAGGTGATCAAAGTTTTGTTAGAAATCTGCTGAAGATATCTACAACTTTTGTTTTTGAAGGTTTTTTATATTCACAATGTATCAGTGTGTCAAATACAAAATCTCTCCACTGGTCATAAATTTCCAGATTTATACATCGAGCATAATTTGTGCATTTGCTCTTATATATATACATATATACATTGAATTAATCTCAAATTAATTTCTACCATACTCAAACATCATAATATAATATTTATAAATATATAATATATTTATTTTTATTTATTATAAAATATTCAAACTTTTGGGGTTTTACAGTACTTAATTGATCATTGATTTCTCTTAAGTACTATCCTTACATGGCTAACTAACCGAGTAAAATTTTGATCATTTCATTTAAGGAGTTTTTAGTTAGGATCTAGTCTAGCTGAGTTAGGCTTAACCCTAGAATTTAGAGTGATTACAAAGTGATTATTTTTTATTTGTTTTAGTTAGGTTTTTATTTTTCTCCTTTTTACTCTCATTATCTAAAAAACTCTAACTTTTATTTTTCTTAAAAAAAACTTTTTGGTGTAGTGAATGTGGGTTAGGGATAATATCAATCGCTTCATTCGTATTGAACCAACTGTAGAAATGGCTAATCCACTTATTTTTCAAGATATGTGTTATCCTACTAGGAATACAATCCCTTCTTGTATTATACTCCTCGAAGTAAATGGAACTAATTTTGAGCTTAGACCGTAGTATATAAATATGCTTCCAAAATTCCTAGGAAATAAAACTGAAGACGCTTATATCTTTATCTTCGAATTTGAAGAAGTGTGTCTTATGATCAAAATTAGAGAACTATTCGAAGACGCGATCAAACTCTGATTTTTTTCCGTTTGCCCTTAAGGACAAGGCCAAGAAATGGCTATATAGCTTACCCACAATTCCATTTGAACTTGGGATAATTTCGTTACTGTTTTTCTTAAGAAAATTTTCCCTATCTACAAAATGATTAAGCTAAGAAACAACATCATTAACTTTAAAATTGTCCCGAGGAGCCCTTCTGGAAGTATTTTGATAGGTTTACGGATCTTCATATCCAATACCCTCATCACAGTCTAGAAATGGCAATTGTGCCAAATCATCTATGAAGGATTGGACTATTATTCAAAAACTTTCTTACAATCTATGTGCCAAGGAGATTTCATGAAGAAGAATGCCGACGAAGCTTGGGAATTTTTAGAGAGTCTACCCGAGAAAACCATGCAGTGGAACACTATGATGATCGAGTTTCATCAGGCCCCCATCCCAAGTCCAGTGGTCTTTCCTTAGAGTCAAACATTGTATCTGAAGCTAAGATGACTACAAACATGCGTAGGTTAGAAGCCCTAAAAATCAAAGAAAGAGCACCGGCTCAAATCAATCAAGTTTCTACCTCATGTTGTCATAACTGTCTTTCACCATCTCATGTCTCAGAGGAATATCCTATCTTAGGAAACATCAACCGCTTGCACAAGTTAACGCTGCATTCTAGCATCCTGTAAATAATTTATTCTCTCCAACCTATAATCCGAGTTAGATAAATCACCCCAATTTTGCATGAAACCAAGGAAATCTCTCTAGAAATCAAAATTTCAACCATACTTCAAACCAACACTTTCCTAGGGGAAACATAGTTCCTTTTAGTTCTCCACTAAATTTCCAATAACTCAAGCTGCCATTTCAAAATCAGCCTCCTCATCATCAAGCTGCAACTCATATTTCTCCCAATTCAGATCATGATGGATGTCTCAATTATAAAACCCTAAAAATTTAAATATTTTATAATAAATAATAAATATGTTACATTATAATAAATGATATTTATTAATGTTTGAGTATGTTAAGAATTGATTTGAGATCAATTTAATGTATATATGTAAATATAGAAGTGATATCATGCACACGTGCACGAGCCTGCATCTGGAGAAAACGACCAGTAAAAATAATGTATTTTACATACTGAATTAGTTGGAATCTGGAAATACTTAAAAGACCACAGTTATAGGTATCTTCAAGATCTTTCCAACAAACCTTATATTACCTCATTCCGAGGTTGTATGTGAAAATTATGACTAAAACACCGAAGGTTATTTTCCTAGTCAGACTAGGTTTTCTGGTTCGGGTCAAACAGATTTGTTTCGGGTTTGCCTCTATAAATACCTATGTTTTTCATAAAAATTCCTCTATTTTATCATATCTATGAACCCTAACAGTCACATTCTCCACTCAAAAACCCTAGATCTTTTTCTTCTGAATTTTGAGAGCTTTGTGAAGCACAATACCGACACGAGGGCGAGATCTTTGACGTGTGACAAGGGAGAACGAGTTGTTTGTACTCGTGGATTACGTGCTATTTATTTCAGAGGCTTAGAATAATATTTGAGACAAGATTATATTCATCCAAACCCATCCGCATAGTTAAATAACTAGTTTAGATGTTAAATATGTGTTTTCATATTTAAATCTTAACTTGTAATATTAAAAATTAGATTTATTTTTGATGTTAAAACTTAAACCAATGCTAGATTAGTAATCTTTTCTTGCTGTTTATGATAGTATCATGATCATGATCATGATCATTAGGGTTATTCATAATTTTGTTTATATATGAGAAATTTAAGAGATGTACTAAATATATATTTTCTGTAGAAAATTGCAGCACTTGTATAATTTTTAATTGAGATTTTAAGATATCAAATAAATACCAAATTTAACCAAATTAGTTCCAAATGAAATCTATATGTATCTAGTTTCTAAAAAAGAAAACTATTCTTAAAAAAGTGTTTGTATATAGAGAAAGATATGTTCTTTTTACTAACAATATGTCCTGCAGAAAAACTGCTGTACATGTATAATGTTTAACTAGAGATTTGGGATAACAAATGAAATCCAAACTAAACCATACTTGTGCCAATTGAAAGATGTGTGAATCTAATTTTCAAATAAAAAACAATATCTAAAAATAGTTTTCTTAGAGAAAGATATGATCATTTTACTAACAGAAGTCCCGTCTATTTTTCTGCTCCTTTTGTGGAGTTGTGTTACACCATTTTGAGATGCGTTCGCACAGTTTTGAGCCGCTTGATATTACACGTATAGTCATGAATATGTTGTGTTAAGCATTTAAGAATCCTAAGGGGATTATGATGAGTTTTTATTTGATTGTATTCAAATTAGATATCGTTCATACACATGTTAGATGTCGTTGATGAGTACAACTCAGTACTATATGGGATAGTGCATCGACATACCAGATATATGCAGTTTATACATAAGGTGGATATCGTTGATGAGCTCAGTTCAGTACTATATGAGGTAGTGCGTCGATATTCCACATGTACAGACCATTATGTCAGATTTTAGGAGGCTTGATCTAGCCATCCATCCCGCACTAGGGTGCGATAAGGTTCATGGGCCGTATTTTTAGGATACCTATTTGGTAGTCCGTCACGCACTCATGTTTGTAGGCGTTAAAAATTACTTATGGGTTCCCACACGCAGCTCGCGACGAAGAGAAGATGATGAACATCATTATCCAAATCAAGGATGATTATTTGATGTCATAGAGAAGCTAACAGATGTACGAAGTGAGTTGATAAAGCATATAAATCAACGGGATGGTACAATAACGAAGAAGCGACTCGACCTGGGGTTACGTTTCGCCCATAAAGGAGTAAGAACCACTCATGTCTCACTCATCCCATGGGTGTATCGCTCATAGGAAGTTGTATATCTCTTAGTGATCTTTCTAACGCACCTTGGATCACTTCATTCTGAGGTGGGATGAGGGAGTTAAAGCCAAAATACCCGAGACTGTTCAGGTAATTTTACACCAGCGAGACACAAAGTGTCTCAGAGAAGAATGTAGATTTTGACCATGACTAGCTTGGAATTTGAAGAAGCTTTAAAGATAAGAGTTATAGGTCTCTTTGTTAGATTTCCAACACATCTTGAATTATCTCATTCCGAGGTTAGATGAGAGAGTTAAGACCAAAATACCCGAGATAATCCAAGCTGTCTCAGACATGTGCGAGACAGTCGAAGTGACTCGCGTTCAGGTCAGCTCCCAACATGTTTTCTCATAAGATTGGCTTTTAGAACTCCTTTGGGTTATCCATAAATATGTGGGGTTATCCTTAAACATGTGGAAGTTGTTACACAATCGAAAATCCACCTAAACGGATAATAACGATTGTTCTTCAACTCTATCCACAAACATGACATTCCTATCCACAAACAAGGCATTTGAAGCCTATAAATACACCCCTAGCACCCTCATAAAGGTGGATGTGAAGGGAGCTACGAATTTCAGAGAGGGTTAGCTAGATCTTGGAAATTTCTTGTGAATAAAGAGTGGATTTCGAGAGATCTGAAGTCCCGTTCCCCTATTCCTTGATATTAGGCTTGGACTTGATCTCGAGAAGAGTAGTGATCTCACTTGGTCGAGATCATTTACTTTAGCGATTACTTCTTTGATGAAGTAAGAGCTTTGATCATCAATCAGTTAACCGGATATAATTCGTAGGCGGTCCACGGATAAACCCCAGCATAGGCAAAGATCCCACGCAAATAGAGACTAATAAATAGGATCTATGTATTGTTCGAAAGAGATTGTAATCAGTTATTTCCATTGTGTAAAAGTCTTATAAAAAGACTAACTTTTTGTTGAATTTATTGTAACACTTGAAGTTGTAATAGATTCAATCACAATGAAGAAAACAATTTCTGACCCAAACAATGCTACGCACTGAGATCACGATGAGACTAATGAGCCGTGTACCCAGTTCAGGATACCTACAGGGTAGTGCGTTACATTGAGATAATTACTTGATAGCCTAAGTGTGGCATATGTAGGTTATGGATACGACCTATCACTGAACTATATGACTTGTAAGCCCTTATGTTTTGATGATGTTTTACAACCACCATTATCAGTACTAAATGCTTTTTGAGTGATATTATAGTTAATATATATATTAAGCATGTTAGTACCACATATGGAGGATTGGATGGAATATGAGCTTCAACGATGATATCCAAAGAAGGAGGAGGCATAATGATGAAGCAAATGTTAATCAAGAACAACACATTCAAGTCAAAGCTTCATCAACTCAAAGCTATATCAAGACTCAAAGAATTGTAATTCTATGTGAGGATATTAGCTAGTTTTTTCTTTTCTCTCTAGTGCTAGAATGTAGGTAAGTAGTTGTAGATTTCACTTGAAGCTATTGGGATATCACACACGCGTTTTCATACTTATATTTTTGAGCATTTTGACAAAATATCATTTTTCAAAAGTATGAGGACCTTTTCATAAAATTCTTTTTCTAAATAGTTTGTTTTTAGTGTCAAAAACAATTTACAAAGTTACACAATTTTTAGAAGTCATTTGAATATTTTTACAAATTTTTAAAGAGTCAAAAACTACTTTCAAAAACAGTGTCTGCTATATCAGTTTGCGGTCGACCGTCACGGTCGACCGTGCCTGAGTTTTTACCTGCGGAGCCAAACATAAACTTTCACAGTCAACCACCATGGTCGACCGTCAGCTTGAAAATTACCACGGTCGACCGCCAAAGTCTCTGGAAATTTTCTGAGCCTCAAAAGTGGCTCGCGGTCGACCGTGAGATTTTCACCGTCGACCGCCGTTTACTCCAAAGGACATTTACGTACAGTTTCAGACGATGATGTTTTACGGGATTTAGGGGATATGGGTATGGGTTTTGGCTATAGTATTTTCTCCTAATTAAACCCCTTATACCCCTTCTACTTCAGGTGTCCCAAAACATTTTGAAAAATCAGAGATCTGTTTTTTACTGAGAGCAAACTTTCAAAACCTAATTTTCTCTGTTTTCAAGTTCACTTTTCAGCTTCAGTGTGATCTTTCTCCTTGCTATAGGGACATTGTAAAAAGAGAGTTTTTACACCATTACTACTGTTAAGAGCTTGATCTTGTGGAGATCAACTAGGTGGGAGTGAGATCTTGTGGTGATCAACTGTGTAGTTGTGAGATCTTATGGAGATCGTTGTATAGAAGAAGTTTCGGCTTCTAAACCGGGTTGCGTAGTGGATTCTTCTTGAGAGTGGGGAGTGGGGACGTAGGTTAGCGAGCCAAACCTCGTTAACATATCGCGCGTCACTTGGATAATGATTTCTAACTCTATATCATTTACTATAGTTGTTCATTTTGTGGTTTGTTGCTTGTCTCATTTTTTATTGCATAATTATAGCCTTAAGACCCTCTTTAGGGTCCAACAATTGGTATTAGAGCTTGGTCTCTATATTAGTTTTTGGTCAAACCACTTTAGAGAAAAGATCTTATTGAGGCTTTAATGAATGTGCATATGTTAGAGGGACAATCCACCACTAGACCACCTCTTTTCACTGGTAGTAATTTTGCTTATTGGAAGGCTAGAATGAGGATTTATCTTCGTTGCATTGATATTGATATTCTAGAACTCATAGAGAAGAATATGTAGAAAAATCCAAAGTTGGGAACATGATCGATGGAGAAAGGCACCAAGTTAATCTCAATGCAAAGGCCATGAACGCCCTAATTTTGCAGTCTTTCCCCCAATGAGTATAATAGGGTTTCTACGTGTGCAATTGCATACGAAATATGGATGAAATTATGTATTACACATGAAGGAAACCCCCAAGTTAGGGAATCCAAAATCAGTGTGCTTATGCATGAATATGAGTTATTTAAGATGCTTCCTAATGAATCCATTGATGCTATGTTTTCTCGCTTCACTAACATAATCAATAAATTGCATGGTCTTGAAAAGCGTTTGACTATCCAAGAGATGAACTACAAGATCGTTCGTTCATTAACTCCGGCATGGGAACCTAAAGCTACGGCCATAGAGGAAGCTCACGATCCTACTACTCTAGCTCACGATGGCCTCATCGGCAAGCTTAAGGTTCATGAGAAGAAGCTTAAAGGAAAGGAGAAGGAGGAAGTGCCCCCATGGGAAGTTGAGGATCCATCACCAAAAATGAAGACCATAGCTCTCAAAAGAGCTAGTGATAACTCATCATCATCATCGGATAGTGAAGTTGATTTTTCTAGAGAAGTGGCTCACCTCTCTAGAAGAATTTCTAGACTCATTAAAATGAACAAGAAGTTTAATCCCCGATTTAACAACAAATTTTCTTCACGTGTAGGAAAGCGCTTTGAATGCAATGAACCGGGTCATATCGCTAAATATTGCCCCAAGCTCAAGGAGAAATACTTGAAGTACAAGAAGAAGAAAGCCATGTATGCCGGATGGGAGGAATCTGAACCAAGCGATTCGGATAGCAATGAAGAAGGAGCTAAGATTGCTCTTCATGATCCCAACATTTGCTTCATGGCTTATGAAAAGGAGGTAGTTTCTGATACCGAAAGTGAATCCTTTTACATGCAATGTGATCTAGCTATCGCATTAGAAGAATTAAACATTGAGTTTAAAAGGATGTCAAAAGAATTTTCTTCCTTTAACAAATTGCATGCTTCTTGTGATGCCAAACTAGAACAACTACAAACCTCTCTTGCTTTAAAAGATGAATTGCTCGGGGATCCTGATTTCGAAAACAAACAATTAAGATCCAAGATTAAAAGACTTAAAATTAAGAGTGGTAGGATTAGACCCACTCATGCTTATGCTAATTATCATCATCATAAGAGAAATAGATTTCATAGATCTCATGCCTCTACACACAAGAGAAATTTTGTGTACACATATTGCATGAAATGTGGTCATATTTCTACTCATTGTAGGATTAAAGACAATCATGATTTTTATGGAATGACATGGGTACCCAAAGGTACCAAGCTTACTAACCACCAAGGACCCAAGATTTGGGTACCTAAAGTTTCTACACCTTGATAGTGGTTGCTCACATCATAAGACGGGCAACAAAGAGCTATTTACAACCCTATCAAGGATTGAAGGAGGTAGCGTCTCCTTGGGTGGTGGAGAGAAAGGTAAAATAATTGGTATATGATGTATTAGTAAGACACCCTCTCCCGTAATAGAAGATGTTTATTTGGTTAGTGGCTTGAACATAATCTTCTTAGCATTAGCCAATTAAGTGATAAAGGTTTTGATATTTCCTTTAAATCGGACAAATGCATTGTTAGCTTAAATGGAAAAACTATTTTTGTTGCTAATAGAAAATCTGATATATACATTTTTAAGATGAATGAGCTATTAGATCAAGATGTCAAATGCCTTGCGGCGATTGATGAAAACCCTTGGATTTGACATAAAAGGCTTGGACATGTGAACATGGAATTGATATCAAAATTGTCCAAGAGGAATCTTGTACAAGGGTTACCAAACTTGCATTTCATCAAAGATACCATATGCGAAGATTGTGCTAAAGGTAAACAAACTAAGTCTACCTTCAAATCCATCAATAAGGTATCAACTTTTAAACCCTTGTAATTACTTAATCTTGATTTATTTGGTCCTATGCGTGTTACCTCTCTTGGAGGCAAACACTATGTTTTTGTTATCATTGATGATTTTTCTCATCTTACATGGACAATCTTTCTTGCAAGTAAAAAGATGAATGTTTTGAAGAATTTTCGAATCATGTTAAAAGAATTAAAAATAAAAAAGATTTGAAAGTTGTTAAAATAAGATGTGATCATGGTGGTGAATTTTAAAATAATTTTTTCTATGATTTTTATGCACATCGTGGTATAACTCATATGTTTTTCGCTCCAAGAACACCACAACAAAATGATGTTGTTGAACGAAAAAATCGCACCATACAAGAGATGGCACGAACTATGTTAAACTCTTTTGATTTGCCTAAGTATTTTTGGGCATAAGCCGTCAATACGGCTTGCCATATTTTAAATCGTGTTTTAATTAGACCAAAGCTTTAGAAAACTCTTTATGAACTATTTTATGGCAAAACTCCTTTCATTGGATATTTTCGTATCTTTGGTTGTAAATATTTTATTTTAAATACAAAAGATCACCATGATAAATTTGATTCTAAAATTAATTTTGGCATCTTTCTAGGATATGCGCCTCAAAGTAAGGCTTATAGGGTCTTCAACAAATGAACTCTTGTTGTTGAAGAATCTATAAACGTTACTTTTGATGAGACTAATATTGGTTTATAAGTTGATTTGCCTAGGAAAGATGATGATGATGTTGAGGGAGGATTGGAACTTTTGCAAATAAATGAAACACCCTCAACAGATGTTCAAAAGGATGGGGAAAGCACAAACAACATTCAAGGACAAGAACAAGAAGAACTCCCCATAGCATGGAAATTTGCACCAAATCATCCAAAGGAGCAAATCATTGGAAATCCTTCACAAGGGGTTCTAACTCGCTCAAACGCTTTGAGTGAGTGTGGTAATGTTACCTTCTTATCTCAATTAGAACCTAAGAAGATTAATGATGCTTTAAATGATGAATTTTGGTTTTTAGCTATGCATGATGAACTAAACAATTTTTGAAGAAATGATGTTTGGAAACTAGTTCCTAGACCTAACAATTCTAGTGTAATTGGAACAAAATTGGTTTTTAGAAACAAACTTGATGAACATGGCATTGTAACTAGAAATAAAGTTTGTTTGGTTGCCTAAGGATACAATCAAGAGGGCATAGACTATAATGAAACATTTGCACCGGTTGCAAGGTTAGAATCAATTAGGATGTTTTTGACATTTGCAAGCCTTAAAGGTTTCAAATTGTTTCAAATGGATGTTAAAAGTATATTTTTAAATGGTTTGATAGAAGAGAAAGTATATATTGAGCAACATGCATTTCCTAATCATGTTTAAACCGGGTTTAAAAAGCTTTATATAGGTTAAAACAAGCTCCTAGAGCTTGGTATACTCGCGTCTCTAGTTTTCTTCTTGAAAATGGTTTTTCTAAAGGAAAAATTGATAATACTCTTTTTGTGAGAAAAAGAAAAAATGATTTCATTCTAGTTCAAATATATGTTGATGATATCATTTTTGGTGCTACTAATGAATCTCTATGTAAGGATTTTTCTAAAGTTATGCAAGATCATTTTGAAATGAGTATGATAGGAGAGTTCACATTCTTTCTCGGGCTCCAAGTCAAGCAAACTAAAGGATGAGATATTTATTTCTCAAAGCAAGTATGCTAGAGAATTTGTGAAGAAATTTAATTTGGAGAATTCTAAGCATGCACCAACTCCCATAAGTACAAATGTCAAGCTTGATGCGGATGATAGTGGTGAGGATGTGGAACAAAAACTATACCGATGTATGATAGGTAGTCTTCTTTATCTCACCGCTAGTAGACCCGATATCATGTTTAGTGTGTGTGCATGTGCATGTTTTCAAGCTTCTCCTAAAGCATCTCATTTTATTGCGGTTAAAAGAATTATTAAATATGTTCATGGAACAATTGATCTTGGTTTATTTTATCCAAAAAGCACCTCTTTTGATTTATATGGTTTTTGTGTTGCCGACTTTGCCGGATATAAGGTAGATCGTAAGAGTAGAGTGGTACATGTTAATTCTTGGGTAACTCTCTAGTCTCTTGGGCTTCCAAGAAACAAAATTGTGTTGCCTTGTCCACTACGAAAGCGGAATATATTACCGTCGGTTTATGTTGTGCCCAAGTTTTATGGATGAAATAAAGTTTAGTTGACTATGATTTGAATTTTCAAAATATAAAAATCTTTTGTGATAACACTAGTGCTATCAATATTTCAAAAAATTCGGTTTTGCATTCTAGAACCAAGCATATTGATGTGCGCCATCATTTCTTACACGATCATGTAGAGAGGCAAGATGTATCCCTTGTGTATATTGACACAAAATCTCAATTAGCAGACATCTTTACCAAGCCTCTTAGTGAAGATGATTTTTGTCGCATAAGAAATGGTTTGGGTTTATGCACTATGTGAAAGTTCTATTTGCTTGCTTGGTTATTTGCATTTCACATGCATGTTTTGATTACCATTTCTTTTATCCCATTTTGATGGTGACAAAGGGGGAGAGAAATCTCCTCATTTGTGCACATAGTAAGGGGGAGCTCATAGATAGGGGGCACCTATCTATAAACTATATTTATTTTGCTCTTATATAATGGTTGGTTGTCATCATCAAAAAGGGGGAGAGAAATCTCCTCATTTGTGCACATAGTAAGGGGGAGCTCATAGATAGGGGGAGCACCTATCTATAAACTATATTTATTTTGCTCTTATATAATGGTTGGTTGTCATCATCAAAAAGGGAGAGATTGTTAACCCTTATATTTTGATGATGTTTCACAACCACCATTATCGGTACTAATTGCTTTTTGAGTGATATTATAGTTAATATATATATCAAGCATGTTAGTACCACATATGGAGGATTGGATGGAATATAAGCTTCAACGATGATATCCAAAGGAGGAGGATGCATAATGATGAAGCAAATGTTAATCAAGAACAACATATTCAAGTCAAAGCTTCATCAACTCAAAGCTATATCAAGACTCAAAGAATTATAATTCTATGTGAGGATATTAGCTAGTTTTTTCTTTACTCTCTAGTGCTAGAATGTAGACAAGTAGTTTTAGATTTTACTTGAAGCTATTGGGATATCACACACACGTTTTCATACTTATATTTTTGAGCATTTTGACAAAATATCATTTTTCACAAGTATGAGGACCTTATCATAAAATTCCTTTTCTAAACAGTTTGTTTTTGGTGTAAAAAATAATTTATAAAGTTACACAATTTTTAAAAGTCATTTGAATATTTTTACAGATTTTTAAAGAGTCAAAAACTGCTTTCAAAAACAATATCTACTATATCAGTTTGCGATCGACTGCCATGGTCGACCACGCCTGAGTTTTTACCTACGGAGCCAAACAAAAACTTTTGCGGTCGACCGCCACGGTCGACCATCAGCTCGAAAATTCCCACGGTCGACTGTCACGGTCGACCGCCAAAGTCTCTGAAAATTTTCTGAGCCTCGAAAGTGGCTCGCGGTCGACCGCAGTTTACTCCAACGGACTTTTACGTACAGTTTCAGATGATGATTTTTTACGGAATTTAGGGGATATGGGTATGAGTTTTGGCTGTAGTGTTTTCTCCTATTTAAACCCCTTATACCCCTTCTTCTTTAGGTGTCCTAAAATATTTTGAAAAATCAGAGATCTGTTTTTTATTGAGAGCAAACTTTCAAAACCTGATTTTCTCTATTTTTAAGTTCACTTCCCAGCTTCAGTGTAATCTTTCTCCTTACCATAGGGACATTGTAAAGAGAGTTTTTACACTATTACTACTGTTGAGAGCTTGATCTTGTGGAGATCAACTATGTAGGAGTGAGATCTTGTGGTGATCAACTGTGTAGTTATGAGATCTTGTGGAGATCATTGTGTAGAAGAAGTTTCGGCTTCCAAACCCGGTTGTGTAGTGCATTCTCCTTGAGAGTGGGGAGCGGGGACATAGGTCAGCAAGCAGACCTCGCTAACACATCGCGCGTCACGTGGATAATGATTTCTAACTCTATCTCATTTACTATAGTTGTTCATTTTATAGTTTGTTACTTGTTTCATTTTTTATTGCACAATTATAGCCTTAAGACCTTAATCACCCCCCCCCCCCTCTAGGGTCCAACATGACTGAAATATGTTAATTTTAAAAGTATACAAAATTATGTGTTGGTATTTTATTCTATCTCCCCAGTGATAGTGGAAGATATTATAAATACGATGTGATGATGTCTTATTTCTTTTACTACCTTCTTTACTTCTTAGTTAGGATCAATGATTAGAGATTCACAACTTGAGACATATGATATATATATGAGGGTTTCCTTGTTTGGATTATTTCGCTCGACGTACCAGTCTCGTGTTGTTGATTTTCTAATTGTTAGTTTTATTAGATTGTCTTTTCTTAGTTCGGTATTAATGTTTATATATCTACAATTTGAGGCTTATGGTATATACATGAGGGATTTATCGTTTGGATTATTTCACTCGACGTACTACGTCTCGTGTTATAGGTTTTTAAATATTAATCCCACATAGATACAGGGAAAATGAATCTAGGTAGACTATGCTTAATAGATAGAGCCTTCACTCCATCTAGCAGCCCTTACCCTTGGGGCGGATGGAGGCAATCTTGCAATAGCGTTTTGACGCTCTTGTTGTTGTTCTTTTTCTTTTTAAATTACTTTTAAGGTAGTTCAGAGTTTCGGAGAGCCGCAGGGTGACGGAGTTCTGGCATAGTCGTCGTCGCGTATTTTTACTTGTAGAGACTCTACTATAGTTTTGAGTTTTATTCAGACATTAAAGTTTCATATTCATATTGTAAAGGCAGTGTGCCTTAGTACGATTTTTAGTTGATTCATGTTGAGACATTTTTATTATTTAGATATCAGATATATTATAGTTGAGACATGATTCTTTTTATTTATGAGATATCTCTTCTATATCATGTCTATTATATTTATTCCCTTTATTTTACATGTTTTGTACCTACACTTCTATTTCGTTCCACTAGAGAATATTGATGTGATTGGTGAAATGTGTTTATGCACTGTGTGGGTGCATGGCAGGTTTGGCATCTCTGATTTTACCTTGGACTGCAACCTTGTGTGAACCCAGGGTCATCACAGTTGGTATCAGAGCTCTAGTTCCAACATCATAGGATCATTCCTGTATCGAGTCATAGAGCTAGGATAGAGTTTCCTAGGAATCATATATAGAGTCCGCTTGGAATTCCTAGAATAAGTGAGGATATTATATACGTATATTTGAAAATTATAATTTTTTGTGACAACTACCTTGCTTTGATTGAAAAATAATTGCATGAATGATAAGTGATACGATTTTTCTATTAGTATATATTATGTTATTTATGATAGGGATCTCACTTACTGTGTCAAATAAGCTCTCCTCTTGGTATTATAAACATTGGAACGAGGACATGGTTGAGGTAAAGCTTGTACTCGGAGAGCTGGGTAAGTAGAGCCTGAGCCGCAACAGGCTCCATAGTATTTGATCGATTTGGTAACACCGATTGCAGAAGCAGAGACTAGAAACACTTAAGGAGTGCGTAACAAGCCAGATTTTACTCTCTAAAGTTCCACCACAAGTTGTACCAGCCGTACCTATTGAAGAGGTAATACCGAAGATCTCACCATTGCCACATCCAGCTGTTAATAGAGTCGCAGAGCAGGAAGATTGGCTCGGTAAGATTGAGGAAGATATTAGAAGTTAGGAGCACAGAAATTTTAGGGCACATCGGATTCAGTTACAACCTATAAATAGAGGAAATATGTGGGAAATACTTTTAGATTTACTTAATGTTGACTCAGTACATAGGCAGAGATTAGTTAATTCAGCTTAAAGGATAACACTGGAGGATATTACTGATTCCAGTTATGTCAGAGTAGCGAATGTCAATTTCAAAGAAGGATTTCATCTACTATTTTGAAAAGCAGCTAGAGCTAACCCGATTGGGGTAGAGAGACGTACTAAGAGTTAATTTTGGAAGCAGGATTGTCCAGAGACCAAGGAAAGGATAATAAACCTTTTACAAGACCGGGAGGAATCCAGCAATGGGGTAAGGATTTTTATCAACACCAGCAGATCAGTGGTCACAGTTAGCAGTCATAGGGCCATGGTTACAGCCAGTAGCAGAAGATCGAGGCACTACCTGCCATTCTGAGGATAGAAGGACCAGCTGGCCAGATTCGCGCTATCCAAGAGATTCCTGAGGGATAGATAGTCCCATAAATTCTACTGCCAATAGCACAACAGTCATCAGTCACCAACAGAGTTTATGCAATGGTACCACGTGATCATGGTGTGAGCAAAACTTTCTTAGTGATTATTCATTTCCAGCTCGGATCTTGTTCAATTCAGGAGCTCCTCATTCTTTATCTCTCATACATTCATGGATAAGTTCCATCTAGTTACATATCCTTTAGATATACCGTTATCCGTTTTTACTCTTTTAGGAGAGGTGTCCCTATTAGGGATTGTCTGTAGGAGATGTGTCATCAGTTTAGATGAGTCCGAATTTATCATAGATCTAATCGTTTTGCGGATGTTGGTGTTCGACATCATTCTCGGTATGGATTAGCTATCTTCCTACTATATTTTATGTTAGTATGGACTGTTTGGCTAAAACAGTCAGCTTGCGAGCATTCAATGGGTCTGAGTTGATAGTAGCGACCTCATAGGGCAACCAGTTTGTGAAGTCATTTCTGGCGTACATTAAGGAGGTGATGCTGCGGGATCATGGTGCCGATTTGAGCAAGACGTGAGTAGTCTCAGAGTACTAGGATGTCTTTCAGAACATACCAGGTTTACCTCCAGTGAGAGAGGCCTAGTTTTTTCATCAAGTTGTAGATAGGTACGACACTAATATCCCGAGCACCCTATCATATAGCATCTACTGAGATGAGGGAGCTATAGACCCAATTAGATGAGTTATTATCTCAGGGTTTTATTCACAGGGATTATTCTCTATGGGGAGCGCCGGTCCTTTTCGTGAAGAAGAAGGATGATAGTATGTGCCTATGTATAAATTTTTGTGAGTTGAATAAGGTCACTATCCAGAACATGTACCCATTACCGAGGATTGATGACTTGTTTGACCAGCTGTAAGGAACACAACAATTCTCTAAAATTGATCTTTGTTGTGGCTATCATCAGTTGTAGGCTCGGGAGAAGGATATTTCTAAGACCGCCTTTCTGACTCGATATGGGTCTTTTGAGTTTCTCATCATGGCATTTGGGCTGACCAATGCACCTGCAGTATTCATGGATTTGATGAATTGGGTTTTCTGTTCATACTAGGACCAGTTCGTTATCATTTTTATTGATGACATCCTTATATATTCAAGATTGGAGCCAGAGCATGAGCAACATCTTTGTTTGGCATTGTAGACATTGCGGGAACATCAGTTGTATGCCAAGATCAGTAAGTGTGAGTTTTGGCTTTCTGAAGTCAGATTTTTGGCCCATGTTATTAGGTAGGAGGGTATTGCAGTAGACCCAGCTAAGCTGGAGGCCGTACTAGATTAGGAACCGTCAAAGATGGTTATTGTAGGCATCGAAAATTGCCGATAGGTCCCCAAACATAGCTCGGTGTCAACGAGCGACGATCGAACGTCACTACCCGGTTCACAAGAGCTCAAATGACGCCGGTGAGCGACTGAAGCAAACCGACGGATTACGTGAGCCGACAGAATGTCAGAACCACGAGGATACGGGTTGACCGAAAACCCCGCCATCACCGCAATCGGACCAACGCCCGCTGTGCCCCGATCACCCCACAGATAATCCAACCATCGGGGCCTACAGAGCTCGCCGTCACGATTCCAACGCATCCGAAATCACTCAAATCCGAGTTCGGACGAAAAGTCAACGGTGAGTCAACAGCGGGACAACGGCACGGCCCCGGGCTGAACCGGGGACA
>BQKN01000880.1:40781-67603 GCA_022839385.1 Asparagus kiusianus
GAGAACATCAATGAAAACAGCAACTTTTACCGGAAACAGTTATAGAGATTCGTAGTTTCCTAGGATTAGTAGGCTATTATAGGAAGTTCATTCAGGACTTCTCAAAGATTACGACGCCGCTTACACATTTTACATAGAAGGTGTATAGTTTGTTTGGGGCACGGAGTGCCAGGGGGCCTTTAAGACTTTAAAGACTAAGTTGACTATAACGTCAGTATTGGTTATTCCGAGCAGTGATAAGACCTTTGTCGTCTACACGAATGCACCATTGTCGGGTCTAGGGGTATTTTGATATAGACCCGGAGAGTAATAGAATACATTTCATTTCAATTGAGAATGCATGAATAGAACTATCCCACACATGACTTGGAGCTAGCAGCAGTGATCTTCGCATTGAAGATATGGAGACACTACCTGTATGGAGTACAGTTCGAGCTATTCACAGATCATCAAAGCTTGAAGAACCTCTTCCCTCAGAAAGAACTAAATCAAAGACATCGACGATGGGTTAAGTTCATTAAGGATTATGAGTTCACGATTCAGTATCATCCAGGGAAGGCAAACGTTGTGGCAGATGCGTTGAGAAGGAAGCGTCGGCATCAGATTTTAACTTTGAGATGCTCGTTGTACCGAAATCTTTACACCCTCAGCCAATTTGATTTTAGACCGGAGATTGGCAAGAGCATCGCATTTTTTGGAGCTTTGTCCATACAACCATCTTGGAGTGACAGAGTGGTCAGAGCTAAGTTGGACAACTCTTGGATTCAAACTCGAAAGCGGAAGATTTCCAAAGAGCCAAAGACTGATTGGACCATTGGAGCAGATGGAGGACTTCAGATGAATGGCCGATTAGTAATGCCAGCTAATGCTCAGGTAAAGAAGAATTTATTCGACGAAGTGCATCGTACCAGGTATACCGTGCATCCAGGCATAACGAAGATGTATAATGATCTGAAGAGACATTTTTGGTAGAGCGGCATGTGTAGAGAGATTTCAGAATATGTAGCTAAATGCTTTATCTGCTAGCAAGTGAAGGTAAAACATCAGAGATCAGTAGGAACCCTACAGTCTTCACCTATTCCGGAGTGGAAGTGGGCAGATATTTTTATGGATTTTATTATATGGTTACCAAGATCGAAGAAGGACAATGATTCGATTTGGGTAATAGTGGATCGGTTGACGAAGTCAGCACATTTCATACCAATAAAGACGACTTCCATGATGGAGACTTATGCGAGGATATTCATCTAGGAGAAAGTGAGATTACATGGAGTTCCAGAGAAGATTGTATTAAACCAAGGCTCAGTTTTTACTTTGCACTTTTGGAGGAGCTTCCAATATTCTTTCGGTAGCCAGTTGTCGTATTCTTATGGTTTCACCCGTAGAAAGATAGACAAATGGAGAGAGTCAATCAAGGGTTGGAGGATATTATGACGCCCCTGGGTTCACACAAGGCTGCAGTCCGAGGTGAAACCAGAAATGTCAAACCTGTCATGCATCACACCGTGCAATAACATGTTTCACCATCATAATTACTATCTCTCTAGTAAAGTCAATAACAGGTGTAGGTACAAAACAAGTAAGAAATAATATAAGAATCAACTGATGAAATAATAGGGATCAAATTAATATTTCATCATCTAATATACTGAAATACAAGTAAATGTTTGAAATAAATGAACTGGAGTTCTCAACAAGTCTCAAATACAAAATGTCTGACAAGAGGGAATAAGGCACACAGCCTTTATAACTTCTAGAATAAAACTTTCAAATGTCTACACAAAAGTCTACAGTGGAGCCCAAAAGAAAATATAACTAAATAGACGGTTGAAGCTAAAGTGCATCGCCATCAACCTGCGACTCTCCGGGCTCCTGGCTCGTTACCTGAAAGGGGGAGGGACAACGAGCATCAAAGCGCTAGCGAGCAATATCACAACTAACCCCAAGGGATATGGCTCGTTGTATATGAAAAATACAGTTAATACATAAGAATTATAAGATCATTTATACTAACAATAGTGGGTTTTAGTACTTAGGAAATTACAACACGAGCATAGGTACGTCGAGCAAAATAATCCAAACAAGGAAACCCTCATGTATATACCTTGTATCTCAAATTGTAAATCCCTAAATACTAAACCCGAGGTTTAACGTAAGACACAATGGAGAAAAGAAAACAAACTCATCTCTACCGATACATTTAAAACATATCACAGCTACAATAAATGTCATGTCCAGCCTAGTTAGCTATCATGTCCCAGCTTCGCATAATATGTCGTGCTCCAAACTTAGTTAAGAAACATACTCAGGATTTATCAATTTTCCAACCAAAGACTGAAATTGATTATAGTCCAACATGAGGACTTTAATGAATTATAGTCCAACACGAGGACTTTAAGGGATTATAGTCCAACACGAGGACTCTAATGGATTATAGTCTAACACGAGGACTGTGTTTATGAACCATGGAATACTAGTAATAAAGGTATATATATTCTACTCTTGTACATACCTCGCTGTACAAATCTAAGCTTGTGTCAGAGAAGTCATCTCATATGTGTGGATAAAATCATAAATACTGCAATTTAAAACCCTATAAACAAAGCAACATTCTCATGTTCAACAAAAGCTCAACAGAACCCTTGATCATATATGAACACTGTATGAACATATAAACACAGTAGGTGATCAAGCAGAAATACAAACAAAATAGGAAAAACTCCGATGAGTCGACTCGTGTTCAGTTATGAGTCGACTCATGTCTCATAGGTCGACTCATGATCAGTTACGAGTCGACTCAGCAGAAACTTATGATAATAGGAAAAGACTTCGTGAGTCGACTCATGACAGTCATGGGTCGACTCAACCTGATAAGTCGACTCATGATGAGTCATGAGTCGACTCACGGGATGAAAAAATGGATGTTTCACAACTGCAGCTCGTCCAATCTCATTCCATACTCCCTCTATACTGATCTTCACCTCCATCACTATTAATTCTAGACTATGAGGCAGTGATAAATTCATATATAGCATGAGAAACGAACATTAGCATGTTAGACCTAACTTTTAACTCCTAAACATGAGTGAATGCATTTAATCAAAATAAAAACTCATATTTGTCATTCTTAAATAAATTTCCAGATCTGGGTTTTTATCAAAAACTCATTGGTGAGGATTTCAAATCTGAAACGCATGATTTCTAGCATTCACCCTAATAAGAACATTGATTTATACTTGAAAATAAGTCTTAGGCTCAATAAAACTCATGAAAAACATTTGTAAACTATTGAAAACATGGGAGAAGGATTAGGCGAGATGTTACTCGCCTCAGATGTGATGAAGAATGATCCCCTTCGCTGCAATCCAAAAGAAGCTGCTGAAATCCCCCAAAAATCTCCCAAAATGCCCAAAAACGAACTAGGGTTTTGAATGGGAGAGGAGGCTAGGGTTTCTCTTGGGAGAACTGATGAAAAGAGGTGTTTTCGGGTGGAGGAGAATATATGTGAACAGTTAAAACCCGACCCGAAACCCAAACAAACCCGACCCATAAAACCCAGAAAACCCCTGATGAGTCGACTCATAACAGTCATGAGTCGACTCATGACTCATGGGTCGACTCATAAGATAATGAGTCGACTCAGCAGAGACTTATGACAAAGGGAGATGATATCATGAGTCGACTCATGACAGTCATGGGTCGACTCATGAGCTGAAAACTGAGTTCTTCGACTCTGATGCTTATGATTTGCAAATTTGCAAACTCAATCCTCATAACTGATGCACATATACATTCTTGCTCAAAAATTTGCAAATTTGCAAACTCAATCCTCATAACTGATGCACATATACATTCTCATAAGCTCAAAAATGCTAGATTTCATGCACAGCCATGTCATAAAGATATTTATCATAAATAAATATTATTTTTCACTAATAGACACATATATATATTATCAAAATCTACGGGGTCTTACAGATATGTTGCGGGCTTGTGTTATAGATTTCCAGAGTAGTTGGGAGGACCACATCCTATTGATTGAATTCGCTTATAACAACAGTTATCAAGTAATAATTGGTATGGCACCGTATGAGGCATTGTACGGGAGGCCTTGTAGATCGCCTAGTTGCTGGGCAAAACTAGAGGACAACCTATTGCTTAGACCGGAGTTAGTGAGACAGACTATAGAAAAATAGCAATAATTCGGGAGCACATTTTCTAGCGTAGAGTCATCAGAAGAGTTATGCAGATCAGAAACGACGACCATTGGAGTTCCAGGTTTGGGATTATGTATTATTGAAAATATCACCAATGAAGGGAGTTTAGTAATTTTGTAGACGGGAGAAGCTTTCCCTGATGCATATTGGTCCATTCAGGAGAGTGGAACGCTTTGGAGCCATTTCATACCGGCTAGATCTTCCAACATTGATATCAAGTATACACGATGTCTTCTATGTTTCGATATTAAAGAAGCATCTACATGACGAGGAGCAGCAGTGAGTGTTAGACACGCTAAAGGTCAAGATTCTTGATGATATGACTATTATTACAATTCCTGTGTGTATTCTTGCTAAGGAGGACAAGAGACATAAAAACAAAGTGATATCTTTAGTTAAAGTTTAATGGAATCGGAAAGGAGCTGAGGAAGTTTCTTAGGGCGCGATGAGGATATGCATCGCGACAACTTTCACCTATTTGAGCAAGTAAATTGTTTGGATATGATTTGTCTATATTTATGATTATCTATATGCTCATATCTATACTTAACGCTAGAATGGTGGTATTAACACTTAGCTCCTAATTATTCAGAATATATGGTATATATATGAGGGATTCCTTATTTGGATTTTTCATCCGAAGTACTTGTTCTGTTTAGTTAGGGGTTAAGTGAGAGTATTTACATTCTAGATAGTTAAGTATAGATATCGAGGAAGATTCTTGGGAGCACGAAGATGTTAAGCATCATGACTATCCACACCTGTTTGAATAGGTAAGTTGATTAATTTTGATTGGTGTTCATGATTACCCATATGGTCATATTTATATTTAACACTAGAATGAGGTGTTAACACTTAACTTCCAATCATTCGGAACACATGGTATATATATGGGGGGTTCCTTGTTTGGATTTTTCGCCCGACGTACTAGTTCCGTTTAGTTAGGTGTTAAGTGGGAATATTTGCATTCTAGAGTGTTAAGTGTAGATATTTTAATGTTTTATATCTGAAGATTTATGGTAATGTATTATTAACATCTAAGATACGTTTGCGGAATTTCGGGGGTGAAATTCTTTTAAGGGGAAAGAATGTAAAACCCCAAAAATTTGAATATTTTATAATAAATAATAAATATGTTACATTATGATAAATGATATTTATTAATGTTTGAGTATGCTAGGAATTTATTTGAGATCAATTCAATGTATATATATGAATATAGAAGTGATATCATGCACACGTGCATGGGCCTGAATCTGGAGAAAACAATAAGTTTAAAGTATATGTATTTTATACACTGAAGAAGTTGGAATATGAAAAAACTTAAGACCAAAGTTGTAGGTATCTTTAAGAAATTTCCAATAAATCTTATATCACCTCATTCTGAGGATAAACGTGAAAGTTATGGCCAAAATACCGAAGGTTATTTTCCTAGTCAGACTAGGTTTCCTGGTTCGGGTCAAACAGGTTTGTTTCGGGTTTGCCTCTATAAATACCTATATTTTTCATGAAAGTTCATCTTTTTATCATATTTATAAACCCTAGCAACCACCCTCTTCCCTCAAAAACCCTAGACCTTATTCTTCTGAATTTTGAGCTTTGTGAAGAACAATACTGACAAGAGGGCAAGATCTTCAACGTGTGACAAGGGAGAATGGGATGTTTATGCTCGTGGATTACTTGTTGTTTATTTCAGAGGCTTAGAATGATGTTTGAGACAAGATTATATTCATCCAAACTCATCCCCATAGTTAAATAACTAGTTTAGATGTTAAATATGTGTTTTCATGTTTAAATCTTAACTTGTGATGTTAAAAATCAGATTTTTTTTAGGGAAAAATGTGTCCAGGCCCCAAAAGTAGAAACTTTATGTGACGAGGCCCCTCATAGTTTCCCCCATATGGATCAGCCTCTTGAAGTGTGACACTTTGTACTGCAGCCCCTTTTTATTAATTATTACATGCTAGCTAAGCTAAAATCCCCAAATTATCATTATCCTCTCTCCTCAGTCTCTCTGACCCAGCACTCATATCATCTCTCTCTCTCATCTCCTCTCTCTCTCATCTCCTCTCTCTCTCTCTCTCACCTCTCTAAAACTAAGAGCTTTCTCAAGCTCATCGTTCTGGCCCTCGACCCCTCGTCGTCATCGTTGCCACCTCCGCTCAGGCCCCCAAGACTCCCATTGAGTTCGCCGCCGTCTCCCCTCCCCTCCTCCGCCCGTTCTCATCACCGTAGATCGCCACCACTCCCTCGCCGTAGATCGCCGCCGCATAGCTTGAGGAAAACACTTGAAAAGCTCGGGCAATTAAAGACTGTTGAGGAGTGCAGGGAGATGATCCGAATGTATGATGTTAATGGAGATGGTGTTTTATGCTTTGATGAATTTAAGAAGATGATGCTACGAGTAGGTTGGTTTTTGAGATTGATATTTACCGTAAATGATGATGTTGTTGTGACCCGTTGAGATTTGGACATTACTTTTTCTTTTTTTTTTATTTGAGATGACTTTGATCAATTGAGGGTTCATGTTGACAATATATCTACATTTTTAATTTCTCACATGACTGTGGATTTATCCTTATGAGCTTCTGTATTTGCAAATTGTGATCGATTCTCTTGTGGATGTTTTTTTAGTTACCAGGCCGAGACGCACAGAGCATTAATCTATTAGCTAGAAGAAGAAAAGAAAAAAAAGGAAAAAATAAAAAAAGAAAAAAGAAAGGTAAGGAGAAGTAGAGTAGAAGGGGAATGAAGAGAAATACCGTAATTAAGAAAGAACGAAAATGTGTATTAATGTATCTCTATGAATGAAATTACCACGGTGTCGTCGAGCGATATTCGAAGCAATATAACGAGAGATAGAAAATGAACCCAAATGAAAAGAAGATACCGTGTGATAGACAATATAAAGGATTACATACCGGAGAAGACAGTAGTGAAAACGGAGACTGGAGGTGACCGTAAAACACACGCGAAGTCGGCATGGCGCTGCTATTTTCTGCTCGCTGCTACAGTCGAACGATGTTTCGGACGTTACCAAGAGATAGAGAATGAGTTAGAGCATGATACAAATTAGAGGTGATAGGCAACATGTAGGGCTACTCACCAAAGAAGAGATCGGTGAAAACGAAGATTAGAGGAGATCAGAAAGTGCGCGCGAAGTCGGCACAAAACTATAGTTTTCTGCAGTGTAATTTCCCGCCGTTCGGGTTTGTTCTTCGCTGTTCAGAGAATTTCACCACAGTCCGGGCTTGCCGAAGGTGGGAGGAGGTTGCCGGGGTTATCGGGTGTCTCGGTGGGCTCCGTCGGAGGTGGAATTAGCTTTTCTCCGTTCCCAAGAACCTAGAACTAAGATGAATTAGAGCTAGAACTAGCTAGAACTAACATAGATGTGGGCTAGAACTGGCTGTATACAAGCTAGAACTAGGGAATTAGAAGCTAAAACTTACGTAGAAGCAAAAATCAACAAGTGTGCAAGTAAAAAACCCTTGTTGGGTTTAGAACTAGCTAGATAGAAGCTAGAACTGGCTGTATACAAGCTAGAACTAGGGTAATAAAAGCTAGAACTAACGTAGAAGCAAGAATTAATAAGTATGCATGTAAAAAACATTTGTTGGGTTTAGAACTAGCAAGATAAAAGCTAGAACTAGCAGTATACAAGCTAGAACTAAGCTAATAGAAGCTAGAACTAACGTAGAAGCAAGAATTAACAAGTGTGCATGTAAAAAACCTTTGTTGGGTTTAGAACTAGCAAGATAGAAGCTAGAACTAGCTGTATAGAAGCTAGAACTAGGGCAATAGAAGATAAAACTAACGTAGAAGAAAGAATTAACAAGTGTGCATGTAAAAAACCATTGTTGGGTTTAGAACTAGATGTATAGAAGCTAGAATTGGCTGTATAGAAGCTATAACTAGGACAATAGAAGCTAGAACTAGGGTAAAAGCAAGAATAAAAAAGTGTGCATGTAAAAAACCCTTGTTTGGTTTAGAACGAACAAGATAGAAGCTAGAACCGGCTGTATACAAGCTAGAACAAGGGTAATAGAAGCTACAACTAACGTAGAAGCAAGAATTAACAATTGTGCATGTAAAAAACCCTTGTTGGGTTTAGAACTAGCAAGATAAAAGCTAGAACTGGCTGTATACAAGTTAGACCTAGGGTAATAGAAGCTAGAACTAACGTAGGAGCGAGAATTAACAAGTGTGCATGTAAAAAATCCTTGTTGGGTTTAGAACTAGCAAGATAGAAGCTAGAACTGGCTGTATACAAGCTACAACTAGGGTAATAGAAGCTAGAACTAACGTAGAAGCAAAAATTATCAAGTGTGCATGTAAAAAACCCTTGTTGGTTTAGAACTAGAAAAATAGAAGCTAGAAGTGGATGTATATAAGCTAGAACTAGGATAGAAGTAAGAATTAACAAGTGTGCATGTAAAAACCCCGTGTTGGATTTAGAACTAGCAAGATAGAAGCTAGAACTGGCTGTGTACAAGCTAAAACTTAGGTAATAGAAGCTAGAACTAAAGTAGAAGCAAGAATTAACAAGTGTGCATGTAAGAAACCCTTGTTGGGTTTAGAACTAGCAAGATAGAAGCTAGAACTGGCTGTATAGAAGCTAGAACTAGGGCAATAGAAGCTAGAACTATGGTAGAAGCAAGAATTAACAAGTGTGCATGTAAAAAACCCTTGTTGGGTTTAGAACTAGCAAGATAAAAGCTAGAACTGACTGTATGGAAGTTAGAACTAGGACAATAGAAGCTAGAACTAGGGTAGAAGCAAGAAATAACTCGGGTAATAGAAGCTAGGTTAATTCTTGATTCTACGTTAGTTCTAGCTTCTATTACCCTAGTTCTAGCTTGTATACAGCGAGTTATACCTTCTATCTTGCTAGTTCTAAACCCAACAAGGGTTTTTTACATGCACACTTGTTAATTCTTGTTTCTACCCAAGTTTTAGCTTCAATTGTCCTAGTTCTAGCTTCTATACAGCCAGTTCTAGCTTCTATCTTGCTAGTTCTAAACCCAACAAGGGTTTTTTACATGTACACTTGTTAATTCTTGCTTCTACGTTAGTTCTACCTTCTATTACCCTAGTTCTAGCTTGTATATAGCCAGTTCTAGCTTCTATCTTGCTAGTTCTAAACCAAACAAGGATTTTTTACATGCACACATTTTAATTCTTGCTTCTACCCTAGTTCTAGCTTTTATTGCCCTAGTTCTAGCTTCTACATAGCTAGTTCTAAACCCAACAATGGTTTTTTACATGCATACTTGTTAATTCCTGCTTCTACGTTAGTCTAGCTTCTATTACCCTAGTTCTAGCTTGTATACAGCCAGTTCTAACTTCTATCTTGCTAGTTCTAAACCCAACAAGGGTTTTTTACATGCACACTTGTTAATTCTTGCTTCTACGTTAGTTCTAGCTTCTATTACCCTAGTTCTAGCATATATACAGCTAGTTCTAGCTTCTATCTTGCTAGTTCTAAACCCAACAAGGGTTTTTTACATGCACACTTGTTAATTCTTACTTCTACGTTAGTTCTAGCTTCTATTGCCCTTGTTTTAACTTGTATACAGCCAGTTCTAGCTTCTACATTGCTAGTTCTAAACCCAACAATGGTTTTTTACATGCACACTTGTTAATTCTTACTTCTACCTTAGTTCTAGTTTCTATTGTCCTTGTTCTAACTTCTATACATCTAGTTCTAGCTTCTATCATATTAGTTCTAAACCCAACAATGGTTTTTTACATGTACACTTATTAATTCTTGCTTCTACCCTAGTTCTAGCATCTATTTTGCTAGTTCTAGCTTGTATACAGCCAGTTCTAGATTCTATCTTGATAATTCTAAACCCAATAATGGTTTTTTACAAGCACATTTGTTAATTCTTTCTTCTACATTAGCTCTAGCTTCTATTACCCTAATTCTAGCTTATATATAGCCAGTTCTAGCTTCTATCTTGCTAGTTCTAAACCCAACAATGGTTTTTTACATGCATTCTTGTTAATTCTTACTTCTACGTTAGTTCTAGCTTCTATTGCCCTAGTTCTAGCTTCTATACAGTTAGTTCTAAACCCAACAATGGTTTTTTATATGCATACTTATTAATTCTTGCTTCTACGTTAGTTCTAGCTTCTATTACCCTAGTTCTAGCTTGTATATAGCCAGTTCTAACTTCTTTCTTGCTAGTTCTAAACCCAACAAGGGTTTTTTACTTACACACTTGTTAATTCTTTCTTCTACGTTAGTTCTAGCTTTTATTACCCTAGTTCTAGCTTGTATACAGCCAGTTCTACATTCTATCTTGCTAGTTCTAAACCCAACCAGGGTTTTTTTACATGCGCACTTGTTAATTCTTATTTCTACGTTTGTTCTAGCTTCTATTACCTTAGTTCTAGCTTGTATACAGCTTGTTTTAGCTTCTATCTTTCTAGTTCTAAACCCAACAAGGGTTTTATACATGCACACTTATTAATTCTTGCTTCTACGTTAGTTCTAGCTTCTATTACCCTAGTTCTAGCTCGTATACAGCCAGTTCTAGCTTCTATCTTGCTAGTTCTAATTCCAACAAGGGTTTTTTACATGCACACTTGTTAATTCTTGCTTCTACCCTAGTTCTAGCTTCTATTGCCCTATTTCTAGCTTGTATACAGCCAGTTCTAGCTTCTATCTTGCTAGTTCTAAAACCAACAAAGGTTTTTTACATGCACACTTGTTAATTCTTACTTTTACGTTAGTTCTAGCTTCTATTACCCTAGTTCTAGCTTGTATACAACCTGTTCTATCTTCTATCTTGCTAGTTTTTAACCAAACAAGGGTTTTTTACATGCACACTTGTTAATTCTTGCTTCTACCCTAATTCTGGTTTCTATTGCCTTAGTTCTAGCTTTTATACAGCTAGTTCTAGCTTCTATCTTGCTAGTTCTAAAGCCAACAAGGGTTTTTTACATGCATACTTGTTAATTGTTGCTTCTACATTAGTTCTAGCTTCTATTACCCTAATTCTAGCTTGTATACATCCAGTTCTAGCTTCTATCTTACTAGTTCTAAACCCAACAAGGGTTTTTTACATGCACACTTGTTAATTCTCGCTCCTACTTTAGTTCTAGCTTCTATTACCCTAGGTCTAACTTGTATACAGCCAGTTCTAGCTTTTATCTTCCTAGTTCTAAACCCAACAAGGGTTTTTTACATGCATAATTGTTAATTCTTGCTTCTACGTTAGTTCTAGCTTCTATTACCCTAGTTCTAGCTTCTATCTTGCTCGTTCTAAACCAAACAAGGGTTTTTTACATGCACGCTTATTAATTCTTGCTTCTACCCTAGTTCTAGCTTCTATTGTCCTAGTTCTAGCTTCTATACAGCCAATTCTAGCTTCTATACTTCTAGTTCTAAAACCAACAATGGTTTTTTACATGCACACTTGTTAATTCTTTTTTCTACGTTAGTTCTTTCTTCTATTACCCTAGTTCTAGCTTGTATACAGTCAGTTCTTACTTCTATCTTGCTAGTTCTAAACCCAACAAGGGTTTTTTTACATGCACACTTGTTAATTCTTGCTTCTACGTTAGTTCTAGCTTCTATTACACTAGTTCTAGCTTGTATATAGTCAGTTCTAGCTTCTATCTTGCTAGTTCTAAACCCAACAAGGGTTTTTTACATGCACACTTGTTAATTCTTACTTCTACGTTAGTTCTAACTTCTATTGCCCTAGTTCTAGCTTATATATAGCCAGTTCTAGCTTCTACCTTGCTAGTTCTAAACCCAACAAGTGTTTTTTACATGCACACTTGTTAAATCTTGCTTCTATGTTAGTTCTAACTTCTATTGCCCTAGTTCTAGCTTGTATACAGCCAGTTCTAGCCCACATCTATGTTAGTTCTAGCTAGTTCTAGCTCTAATTCATCTTAGTTCTAGGCTCTTGGGAACGGAGAAAAGCTCCTCCCACCTCCGACAGAGCCCACCGAGACACCCCGACGACCCCGATAACCTCCTCCCCCCTTCGGCAAGCCCGGACAATGGCGAAAATCCTTGAACAGCGAAGAACATACCCGAACGGCGAGAAATTATACTGCAGAAAACTATAGTTTTGTGTCGGCTTCGTACGCGCTTTCTGATCTCCTCCAATCTCCGTTTTCGTCGATTTTTTCTTTTGTGAGTAGCCTTACATGTTACCTATCACCTCTAATTTGTATCACGCTCTAACTCATTCTCTATCTCTCTCGGTAACGTCCGAAACATCGCTCGATGGCAGCAACGAGCAGAAAGCAGCTCCGCCGTGCCGACTTCGCGCGTGTTTTACGGCCACCTCCGATCTCCGTTTTCACTACTGTCTTCGCTGGTGTGTAGCCCTTTATATTGTCTATCACACGGTATCTTCCTTTCATTTGGGCTCATTTTCTATCTCTCGTTATATTGCTTCGAATATCGCTTGACTGTACCGTGGAAATTTCATTCATAGAGATACATTAATACACCTTTTCGTTCTTTCTTAATTACGGCATTTCTCTTCATTCCCCTTCTACTCTACTTCTCCTTACCTTTTTTTTTTCCTTTTTTTTTCTTTTCTTCTTATAGCTAATAGATTAATGCTCTGTGCGTCTCGGCCTGGTAACTAAAAAAACATCCATAACAGAATCGATCATAATTTACAAATACAAAAGCTCATAAGGATAAATCTATAGTCATGTAAGAAATTAAAAACGTAGATATATTATCAACATGAACCCTCAATTGATCAAAGTCATCTCAAAATAAAAAAGAAAAAGTAATGTCCAAATCTCAACGGGTCACAACAACATCATCATTTACGGTAAATATCAATCTCAAAAACCAACCTACTCGTAGCATCATCTTCTTAAATTCATCAAAGCATAAAACACCATCTCCATTAACATCATACATTCAGATCATCTCCCTGCACTCCTCAACAGTCTTCAATTGCCCGAGCTTTTCGAGTGTTTTCCTCAAGCTATGCGATGGCGATCTACGGCGGGGAGCGGTGGCGATCTACGGTGACGAGAACGGGCGGAGGAGGGGAGGGGAGGCGGTGGCGAACTCGATGAGAGTCTTGAGGCCTGAGCGGAGGCGACGACGACGACGAGGAGGAGGGCGAGGGCCAGGACGACGAGCTTGAGAAAGCTCTTAGTTTTAGAGAAAGGTGAGAGAGAGAGAGGAGATGAGAGAGAGAGAGAGAGAGGAGATGAGAGAGAGAGATGATATGAGTGCTGGGTCAGAGAGATTGAGGAGAGAGGATAAGGATAATTTAGGAATTTTATCTTAGCTGGCATGTAATAATTGATAAAACAGGATTGCAGTACAATGTGTCACACTTCAAGGGGCTGATCCACATGGGAGAAACTATGAGGGACCTCGTCACATAAAGTTTCTGCTTTTGGTCTGGACAAATTTTTCCCTTTTTTTATGTTCAAACTTAAACTAATGCTAGATTAGTAATCTTTTCTTACTATTTATGATAGTATCATGATCATGATCATTAGGGTTATTCATAATTTCGTTTATATATGAGAAATTTAAGAGATGTACTAAATATATATTTTCTACAGAAAACTACAACACTTGTATAATATTTAACTAAGATTTTAAGATATCAAATAAATACCAAATTTAACCAAATTAGTTCCAAATGAAAGCTATATGTATCTTGTTTCTAAAACATAAAACTATTCTTAAAAAAGAGTTTGTGTAGAGAAAGATATGTTCTTTTTACTAACAATATGTCCTACAGAAAAACTGCTGCATATATATAATGTTTAACTGGAGATTTGGGATAACAAATAAACTCTAAACTGAACCAAACTTATGATAATTGAAAGATGTGTGAATCTAGTTTTCAAAACAGAAAACCATTTCTAAAAATCATTTTCTTAGACAAAGATATGATTGTTTTACTAACAGAAATCCCGTCTATTTTCTTGCTCGTTTTGTAGAGCTGTGTTGCGCTGTTTTGAGATACATTCGCTGAGTTTTGAACCGCTTGATATTACATGTATAGTTATTAATATGTTGTGTTATATATTTGATACTAGTACAAATAAGAGCGGCCCCAACGGTTGGTAGGAGCCGTTAGGACTAGTTTTATCATCACCAACGGTTTAACCGTTGGGGCAATCCAGTTTTTCCCAAAAAATTTGAGGAAACTCGCTCCAGCCCCAAATTTCATTTTCCCCAAAAAAATGTTGATCTCTCTCCCTCTCTGCTGCCCTCCCTCCCTCACTCTCTCTCTCTCTCGCCAAAACCAGCGCTGCCCTCCTCCTCTCGTCGTCGTCGGAGCTATCTCGCCGTATCCCTCCTTCTCTCGTCACCAAAACCGGCGCTACCCTCCCTCCCTACCTCTCTCAATCCCTCACTCTCTCTCTCTCGCTCTGTATTCTCAACTCAAGGACGAGATCTCGTTCAAAGGTGAGCTTGATTTCGATCTTGTTCTGTCTAATTTTGCTTTAGATTTCAGTTGATGTGAAGTTTTTATGCGGGATCTGGATTTCGTTTGGGCGATTCTAGACTATGATTAGCATTAGATTGGATCTAGGGTTTTTAGTAGGTTTATCAGAGATTTGGGTGCTCTTGTTCTAGATCTGTGCATTTTTTTTGAATTCTAAGCATTTTATCGATTTATTTAGGTTTAAAGCAATAAGATTGAATGCATGTCTAGTGTTCTGAGCTTTTTTTTTTGAATTTTGAGCATTTCGTTTCAATGCATGTCTAGTGTTCGATTGAATGCTTTTAAAAAGACATAATTTTTATGGTTTATGATGTGTTTTATGGCACAAAAATTACTAAAATGGAAAATTCTTGCAAATAATTTTTTGCAACAAAATATGCCGTTCCAACTATTTTACAACAAATCAAACACGGTAAAATGACTTTTGAAGTACATTTCTGTAGAAAAATGCAAATATCCGAACTGACAACTTTGAAGTAAAAACACACATGTGTTGCATGCAACATGCATTGCATTTATAAATGAAGCATGCCTAACGGACTCTTAGCATCAACCCTGAATGTATGGTAATAAATTCCTGATATGAAACGAGTCATAAACCTAGGACTCATGTGAGGCGGTATGTCTACTGTCATGTAGTTTTGTGACGACCAAGGAAGTCTTGGATTTGAATTCAAAATAGATTGCTTAGTTTATAGATTGTCATCTCATAGTACCAACATTCCTGGACCAAATTATTCCATTTATATTCAATCTTTCAATATGAAAAGCATTACCTTAATGCTGTTATGGGATAGATCATGATATTATTCTAGCACTCTGTGTTGCTGCCTTGTAATGCGGTGCATTGTCATTTTTGTGACAATTATTTACTCTGCTGGTTGGTTTTCCCATCGATCACCTATTTGTCCATATGAATGTTTTTCAGGTATCAATCATCAGCTTTCTTTTGTCACTTACATCCTCTAGTGCTGACGCAGAGATGCCTTCTTTTACAAAAGACACTGTTGTGCTATCAGTGCAAACCATTGTTGATGGCTTTTCTGAGATGTACGGTGTTAATACAGTGTTGTTTTCAAAATTTCTGTTTCTGTCCAATATGTGATTATGTTGTGATATTGATTTAGTTTTTCCTACTATAAATATTACAGAGACGAATCTCCAAAAACTGTTGGAGGTTTTGATAAATCAATATTTTTCGCCCTGACAGGGTTTTTAAGGTAAAATTTCTGCAACGTTTGTTTAGTTTTCTTGCTGGTTTTAATGTATGCTTGAATTCCTAACTTGGATTTACTGTGAGCTTGAATATGCAGTTTCTGGTTGAGATACACTATCAAATTACAATTTCTATTCATCCTCGGCACAAATGTCATCGGTTGTCTGCCATTGAAGCTCTTATCCAAATTATTGGGCGTAGAGCTACTTTTTCCAGTACTTCCAAGTAAGATTGCCATTTTACTTCTATAAGATCAGTGTTACATGGTAAACAACATATGTAGAGAAAACTCTAATGCTGGGTGAGAGTACAATCTGTGAGATATGAACAGGTAGTTGGTGAAAATTCTATTGTGTTTAGAACTTAGGACTTGAACTGATGTGATCCTTTTTCGTTTTTATAGTCATGACTGAATTTGCCTTGATATCCATCAACTGGTGTATTTTATCAGAAAATCTTTAGCAAATTCATATATCTTCTATCCATAGTTTTTATCAAATCAGAAGAGTTTAGCAAATACCTATGTCTTTTATCCATACATTTTCTCTCTAATTGTCTGTATAATATAAATCTAGACGCGCTAGAACTTCTTGTCAATTCAATGTATATCAGAAGAGTTTAGCAAATACATTTTCTTTCTGTGCATTACCTTGGTTCTTTTTGACTGCTGCTCGAATCTAATGGAGAAGTCATACTTGATTATAAGGTTTGGAAATTATGAAAAGTATTGTTTCCTTCTCTCATTGGTGCCTGTGGAGAATAAGAAATAATCTTATTATTAAAAATGTGCAGGTACTCCACATAGTCAAAGTTTCTCTTTCTTAACAAGCCAAATGAAAATACTACATACATGTTATCCTACGGAGAAACAATACACTTAAGCCTAAGTTTGAATGGTATTTAAAGAAGAGACAGCAACACTTATAGTCATATGAAATTTAGTTATGTGGCTTATGGAGGACATGCGTATGATGCATGGTCGGTTGCAACTTTCCGTTATATCATATTAAAAGAGCCGTTACCTGTTGTAGGGATAAGAAAATTTTAATTAAAGTATACATGAAAATCATTAGTACAAGTCGACGAATAAGTGTAGCCTTAAAAAATGTGTAAGCTGTGGGAATTTTTTTACATATTCTCACACCTGCTGTTCTTTTTTACAGGTCAAACTGATGCTAACTGCGCTTCTATCTGAATCTGAACTTAGAGTATTTTATGTCACAATTGAGCTAATCTTAGATAAGGTAGATAATGTTTTTGAATGCACTACTAGTAAACTTATCTTGAATTGCTTTGATTGGAAAAATTTTCATGTAAATTTTTGTTCTAACCTTGTGCTCATCGTGAACAGACATTCGAGGATGTTGATGTGAACCAGGACGGCAAGATCGACAAATTAGATTGGGAGAAATTCGTAACTCGCAACCCATCACCGTTGAAGACAATGACTCTACCTTATCTTAGGCAAGTAGCCTTCCTCCATTGTCCATGACATGTTATTAACATGGACAATGCTGGTGGTCTTTCTTGATGTTACTGGGTTCACTATATGATACTGAGTTACTAGAACAAAATGAATTAAATTTCATTCCTCTTTTTTTAATTCTTCGCATCGAATGGTTTCCCATGTGCGTCCCTGACGAATCATTACCTCAAGACAATTAACAACGATTTTGACAAGGTTCGTAACATTTTTTTCTTTCAATTTTGATAAAGTTCATGGTTCTTGAAGAAGCTAGTCATTAATTATTTCTATGCATTTCTCAGGAGCAATTGTCGAGCTGGCTCAACGAATATGAGTGTGCCTCATATGAACATTATTCGTGTTGGAATGACATACATGGTTTAATTCAGGCTAAGGTTTATATTCAGATGATGTATTCTTTTAGTTGTAGTTTTAGTGCTTGACTGCTTGTTATATATTGTGCTTTGGTATGTTTCTATCGGCAGAAAATTTGAATGTTGGATGTTAGAAATTCATGTACAACATTATGGTCAATAATTTGATTCATATGGGATTCATTATGAGTTCCAGGTTGCTGTGCTGATGGCATCATTGCAGATATGGCAGATTCTTCAGCTTCTAATTTGCAGATATGACAAAACTTGGCAATGGGAGGTAGAAGATACCTTTCACAAAAATTCCAGTAATTTCATGGGGCATTGATTGATTGTTCGTTCTGAACCTTCACGGTCATTTTATAGGTGAGAATGGCAATGGATAATGAAGATTCAAGCCAGTCTTTTGGAAAGAAGACAGTCGGGTATGTGAATCTTCTATATTTCCTGTACTGGTGGTCTTTCTTGATTTTCTATCTTGTTATTATTTTTCCTGCTATGTACATTTAGACGAGCAAATCCGTGTATGCTTTTGAAAACAGTAGGGTATCTATTTTTTTATTTGATTTGCCTAACTGCCCCAACGGTTGAAACCGTTGGGGCATATATTTGCGGGCATATATTTGCACCAACAGTTCCAACTGTTGGGGCAAATATTTTTCTTTTTTTTAAAAGAAAAATATTTGCCCCAACGGTTGAAACCGTTGGGGCAAACTTGGCAACCATTGGAGCTGACCCAGCCCCAATGCAATTTGTCCCAACGGTCTTTTTTTAGCCCTAACGGTTCTAACCGTTAGGGTCATGATTTGCCCCAACCCTGTTTTTTACTAGTGTGAGAATTCCAAGAGGATTATGATGAGTTTTTATTTGATCATATTCGAATTAGATATCGTTCATACACATGTTGGATATCGTTGATGAGCACAACTCAGTACTATATGGGATAGTGTATCGACATACCAGATATACACAGTTTATACATGAGATGGATATCATTGATGAGCTCAGTTCAGTACTACATTAGGTAGTGCATCAATATTCTACATGTACAGGCCATTGAGTCAGATTTTAGGAGGCATGATCTAGCTGTCCGTCCCGCACTAGTGTCCAATGAGGCTCATGAGCCGTATTTTTAGGATACCTATTTGGTAGTCCGTCCCACACTCATGTTATGCACTAAGATCGTAATGAGACTAATGAGCTGTGTACACAGTTCAGGATACCTACAGGGTAGTCCGTTACACTGAGACAATTACTTGATAGCCTAAGTGTGGCTGATGTAGGTTATAGATACGATCTATCACTAAACTATATGACTGAGATATGTTACTTTTAAAAGTATACAAAATTATGTGTTGGTATTTTATTCTATCTCCCCAGTGATAGTGAAAGATATTATAAATACAATGTGATGATGTCTTATTTCTTTTACTGTATTTTTTACTTCTTAGTTGGGATCAATGATTAGAGAATCACAACTTGAGACATATGGTATATATATAAGGGTTTCCTTGTTTGGATTATTTCGCTCGACGTACCAGTCTCGTGTTGTTGATTTTCCAATTGTTGGTTTCATTAGATTGTCTTTTCTTAGTTCGATATTAATGTTTAGATATCTACAATTTGAGGATTATGGTATATACATGAGGGTTTCCTTATTTGGATTATTTTGCTTGACGTACTATGTCTCGTGTTGTAGGTTTCTAAATATTAATCCCACTTTGATACGGAAAAAATGAATTTAGGTAGAATATGCTTAATAGATAGAGTCTTCACTCCATCTAGCAGCCATTCCCCTGGGGGCGGATGGAGGTAATCTTGCTATAGCACTCTAACGCTCTTGTTGTTGTTTTTTTCTTTTATGTTACTTTTCAGGTAGTTTGGAGTTTTAGAGAGCCGGAGGGTGACGGAGTTCTGGCATAGTCACCATCGCGTATTTTTACTTGTAGAGACTCCACTGTAGTTTTGAGTTTCATTCAGACATTAGAGTTTCATATTCATATTATAAAGGCAGTGTGCCTTAGTATGATTTTTTGTTGATTCATATTGAGATATTTTTATTATTCAAATATCAGATGTATTATAGTTGAGACATGATTATTTTTATTTATGAGATATCTCTTCTATATTATATCTATTACATTTATTCCCTTTATTTTACTTGTTTTGTACCTGCACTTCTATTTGGTTCCACTAGAGGATATTGATGTGATTAGTGAAACGTGTTTATGCATAGTGTGGGTGCATGGTAGGTTTAATATATGTGGTTTTACCTTGGACTATAGCCTTGTGTGAACCCAGGGGTGTCACATAAATATCTTACAAAAGGGGTTAGAAACTATAATTAAGGCCTCTACACAAACCACAAATATTGACTCAAATATCTAACACTTTGAATTTCTTCATGCAATCAACTGGACAAATTCTCAACTCCAACACTCAAGCCGTAGCTCAATTAGAAACCCAACTTGATTAACTAGCTAATACCGTGAGTGGAAGAGAGAAAGAAAATTTTTCGAGTCAACCTGTGATCAATCCTAAGGACACAAGATCTAGTTCATCCTACGAAGCTCAAGTGAATGCAATCCATTCCTTACAGTCAGGAAAAATAGATAGATAACCAAGTTAGAGTGCCACCAGATCAAACCCTTTCTCACATCCAACACACTCCTTCTGATTATGTGACTCCTCTTGATGGCCAAGAACTAAATACGAGATTGAGCCTAATTTAGATAAGTATAAAACCGTTGCCCCATTTTCAGACAGGCTAAAACCCAGAAAGAACTCACCGCAGGTTAGAAAATCCTAGAAACATTTAAACGGGTCAAGATTAACATCCCTCTTTTAGACGCGATTGAAAAATCCCCTCTTATGCAAAATTTTTGAAATACTTGTGCACTAAGAAAAGAACCAAAAATGTCCCAAAGAAAGTCTTTTTAGCTGCCAACCTCAGTGAACTTGTTTCAAAACCCATGCTATTAAAATTTAAGGACCCCGGTCATCCCACAATTCCGTGCATTAAAGGAAATACTCACATTGATAAGATACTTTTAGACTTAGGAGCCAGCATAAACCTCCTTCTGTATTCAGACTACCAACAGCTAGGTGTAGGAGAACTTAAACTAACAAGATGTACCCTACGATTAGCTAATAGGTCAGTGAAAATTCCTAAGGAAGAGGTAGAGGATGTTCTGATCAAAGTGGAGAGTTTATTTTTCCTGTTGATTTTATTGTCTTAGAAACACAGCCTGTCTCCATCTCAAAAGTCAAATCCTAGTCATTCTAGGAAGACCTTTTTTAGAAACTCCTAATGCTTTAATCAATTGTAGAATGAGTCAAAATAAACTATCTTTTGGGAATATGATTGTTGACCTTAATAGTTTCAACCTAGGAAGGCAGTCCAGTGATCCATATGATCAACCCATAGAAGTGAACTACATTCAGGAAAGAACGAAAGAAGAAGATGAGTCAGATCTGAGTTTTGAGGAAATTTTTTGTGAGGGGATTAAGTTATTAGAAAAAGCAGATTAGTTTTTCAGAACGAGGAAACTATGTTAAATGCATGTTCCTGTAATGCAACTTTTGAAGAAATCTTTCTTGATGAACTTAGATTCTTAGAAAATAAACAACAACTAAATTTTCATACATCATTCAGGAATCTTGGAATTAAGGAAGTTATCAAAGAACAATTGGTTGTTAAAGGTCAAACATTCACAAACCAAGAATCTAAGTTCAAATTCAAAATGCATGACACCATTAATACCTACCTCACATTGCTACAAAAATCATTGACTACTTTGGAATGTTCGGAATTTAAGCACATCATTGATTATATCATTTTGAGATTATTTAAAATCCGGGAGAGAATTGTTAACAATAAGATAGGATTCGATGTAGAACATGAGCTCTTCATGTTAAACCCTTCTTTCGACATTCTTTGTTTGTTTTGTATCATAAAAAAATTTATTCTTCTCCACTTGAGAATCTCTTGTTATTTTTCCTCTTCATAAAAAAATAAAAAATATAAAAAAAGAATAAAATTTTAATTTCATCCTCCTCACATCAAAGGTAATTACAGATTCGTTATCATCTAGGTCAGCCGGACAACTGTAAGTTCTTCAAATCTTTTCTGCTTTACTTTATGCATCATAGAATTTGCATTGAGGACAATACAAAATTTAGGTGTGAGGGTGGGAAGTAGTTACTTTTTCTTTTTTATTTTACCTTTTTGTACAATTTTCTTTTTTTCCTCTTCAAAAAAAGTCACTTGCCAAGTTAATAGAGTTAATTAATAATTTATCTATTTGATAAATTTTAAATTTTCTAATCTCTAGTTAATTATATATTCATGTTTACCTTTTAGGATAACTCTGTAGAAATTTTTAAGAAATGATTTTCAAAGTAGTATGCTTACTTAAGCCTTAACTTAAACTTTTAATTAAAATAATAAAAGTTTTGCATGCTTCGCATAGAGTTGAAAATAATTTTTCAGATTGTCTTGATTTACACATTTTTCAGATTACACACACACACACACACACACACACACACACACACACACACACATATATATATATATATATATATATATATATATATATAGTTATATTTGTATATATGGTCATGAAAAATGATTTTTTATTAAGAGACTTGAAAGTTATTCAAAACAAAGAGTTAGCATGTTTTTTTCAAAACTTTTAATTTAAATTTCTAAGTTTAACTTGGTTTTGTATTGCTATGATGAAAAGATTTCTGGAAGATTGACCTTAGAGTTATTTATAAAAGCATTTTTTAAGTAATAACTAGCTTCAATTAGATTATCTAAATATATCAAGTAAATTAGTTATTGACTAACTTTTTTAAATTGGCAAGTTAATCGAATTTTGTGGGTATATTCACTACAAACCCTCATGAGACTATAACTCGTCCTTTAGGGGTAACTTAGGGATTTAAAGGCTTGTTGTATGCGCTAAATACAACCGTGATTCCTACAAAAGTGAGTTAGGATTTTTAATTTCTTTCTTTGCTAGAGGACTAGCAAAAGTTTAGGTGTTGGGGCTACTTGATAATCATATTTTTATTATAATTTTATATTATCATTATCTATTTTTCATGAATAAATACACCACTAATAATTGTTTTTATCATTAATTACAGGTCAATGAAGAATAAAACGAAAACAAATTTTATCTCTCAACAAAGCCCATGAATTAATGAAGGATACAAGCAAGAGACCAAGATCCAAAGCCAAAAGCCAAAGCCCAAGCCCAATAGAAGAGAAGAAATGTGAATGACAATTCCAGCGCAGATTGTACTTCTTTGTATAAATATTTTCTCATGATATGTACTGATTTTAGATATATTATAAATATAAAAGTTGTAGATCTCATTCTCAGCTTTCCATAGAATATTTATTCAGCCAAATCCAAGTTTATACCTGAGAGATATGGCCAAAACACCAGACATTACCAGGCTGTCCAGATTTGAATGATTTGTTTCATTTTTCACAAAACATCTTCATTTGTTCCTATAATTATCTTAGGGCTTAAGTTTTGATCCAACGGTTCTCATTCACTATTGTATAATATAAATAGGGGTAGATAGTGATGGATTAGGGTGTGAAAAATTTTGTAACTCCTTTCTAGAGAGAGGAGGGTTACTCTTGATTGAGAAGACCTTCCACTTTGTAACTTTTATTACAATTAATAAAACATTTTTCCTCTTTATATTTTCTACTCTTTGTTTGATGATGATGATGGAGATGAAGAACAATTTGAAGGTTTGTCTTTTATTTTCTCTTTTTATTTTCTTGTAATTATTTCTTTTCTTTTTAGTAGTATAGATTTATATTCATGTATTGTAGAGTAGATTTATTTTCTTATTTTTATTTTATTTTTCCATTTGTAGCTTAGATTTATTTTCTTGCATAGTTTAGATTTCTTTTTTTTCTTTTACAATTAGTTAGATTTATTTTCATAATTTCTTTTCTTTGTAATTAGTTTTCATTTCTTTTTTTATTGTTTATCTTCCTTAAAGATGTGGAACTAATTCTTGTAGGAACCCTAGAATTGTATGAAGCTAGTATAATTTCTTTTATATTTGTGAATTATTCTCTTGCACTTTAATTTATCATAGGTAGGATAATCAACTAGAGAATTAATTTGTAAAAGAAGAATTTGATAATTTATACTTATCTTGAGTGGTTTGATAGGTTATGTTTGTAAATTCTAGAATTACTATCTAGTTATTATTCTTTTCACGAATATTAATTTTGCTTAGATGATAATTTGATAGGTTATACTTTCCTTGAGTAGTTTGATAGTCTATGCTTAATAAATCTAAAGTAAAATATGATATAAAGAGAGTACTTCATAATTTATAATTGAAATTAGCTAGTGGATTCAACTCTAGATTCATCATATTTCTCATTGAAATTTCTATCTTTACTTTCTTAAGTTTTCTTTATGTCTCCTCAAATTTCACTGTTCATAATCACAACACTCATCATATCTTCTCCAATCATATTCAACCATCACTCCTAATTGTCACGTACACGACATAAGAACTGATTTTAATTATCTCTTACAACACCTTCCTTGTGGGATTAATAACTTTTATATTATAACTTGATTGGTTGTGCAATTGTAACTTTTGGACATCATTTAAACCCCATCAGAGGTCGAGCCTGACTTCTCACCCCTCAAATTCCTCTTAGGGATTTTTTAAGAGGGAGGGTCGACAGACTCGCCCTCACCTTGTCAGCCTCAGTAAAGGGACCATCGAGATGCACATCGCCCGGAGAGATGCTGTCTCGAAGAGATTTCCTCTCTCTCGAGACCTGACATAAGAGTAGGTCTTCTCCAACTGCGCCTCTTCTCAGCGATAAGGATGCACGGCTTCAGTGCATCCTTGTTGATCTCAGGACAGTTGGGATAGGAGAGGACACGATCGGCGTCGAAGACCCTGTAGGCATAAAAAATTACCTATAGGTTCTCACACGCAACTCGAGATAGAAAGAAGACGATGAACATCATTATCCAAGTGAAGGAGGATTATTTGATGCTGACAAGTGCCTGAAACGAATCGACGAAGCGTACGAATCAATGTATAATAGAATAATGAAAATATGATCCGGTCGGGAGTTACATTTCACTCACGAAAGATGAAGTGTCACTCGTGTCTCGTCCACTCCACATATGATTCACCTATGGGAGGTTATGTATCTCTTCCCTGGCCTTCCAACGTACTTTGAATCGTGTCATTCTGATATCGGATCGAGAAATTACAGGAAAAATAGTCAAAGCATGCAAAATGACATATCGGTTGAAACCGAGACACATGTCATGCTTGGCCAAAGCCGAGACACAAAATGTGTCTCGGCCAAGGTCGAGACACAGAGTCTGTCTCGCTCCTAATAGAGCTATTTTGACTATGATTCACTTTAAATATAAAGAATCTCAAAATACAAAAGTTATAGATCTCTTTGTTAGCTTTCTAACACTTATTGGATCACCTCATTCCGAGATTGTACGTGAAAGTTAGATCCAAAACAACCGAGACGGTCCAGGCTGATTCACACCTGCAGGACACCAATGATGTCTCATACATTTTTTCTATGATTCGATTCGAATTTGAAGAATCTTAAAAAACAAAAGTTGTAGGTCTCTTCATCAGCTTTCCAACACATCTTGAATTACTTTATTCTGATGTGAGATGAGAGAGTTAGAGGTAAAACAATAGAGTAACACAAGTTGTGTCTTGGTCTTGGCTGAGACACAGAGTGTGTCTCGGCCTTGGCCGAGACAGAAGATGTGTATCACACCCAGAAATGCTGTTTTTTCGCCTGTTAACCGCCTGGAAACTAGTTTTTCGATAAGATTTTGGGATTTCTTTAGCCCAAAGCCTCTCCAACTGATTTGAAGCTATCTTGGAACATAGTTAAGTGGTTACAATTGAAGATAAGAGCAAATTGGTTGTTCTTATCCAAAAACAAAGGTTCTGAAGCCTATAAATATGACCCTAGAGCCTTCATTTAGATAGACCCGGAATTCTCGAGTCTCTATGAAGTCCCGTCGAATTGAAGAGTTAGGAGCATGAATTTTAGAGAGGAGGAAGAGATCTTGGTGAGTTCTTCAGCACAAAGAGAGGAAGAGTTCGAGAGATCTGCATCCCGTTCATCCATTTTCCTTGAGATCGCACCTAGCTGTGTTTCTTGAGAAGAGTGATTGTCTCACTGTTACCGAGATAGTCACTTTAATTTCTTGTATCCTTTGCAAGGCAGCAAATTCTTTATTCAGATCTGATCTGTTGATGATCCACGGATAAACCCCGGCACTGGCAAAGATCCCGCGCAAGCAGAAGACCGATAAACGATCCTTCTGTATGTGTTCTCAGGAAGTCATTTATTTTATTTTCATTGTAAGAGAAGTCTTATATAAAGACTAAATTTTCCTTATTTTAAATCGTTGTAACACCTGAAGTTATAATGGATTCGAAAGCAATAAAATCAATTTCCGACGCGAATATGCTGGCGACCACAGTGGGAGTTCGGGTGAATCCAAACACAAAGAATTTTGATGGACCCACCTATGTTTTTATTTTTCAACCTCCAACGGGTACACGAGGTTAAACTAATTCCCAAAACTTCTAGGAGTATACGAGTATAAACTGGTCCTCCCCGCTCTAACGCTTTAAGAGCCTAAACTGTGTAGACTCCAGTTAACATATGAGTGTAAACTGTGTTTACACCGGTCAACGCATGGCCTTGAGTCAATGTCAGTTAATGCGTAGCCATAGGTCAATGCTGATCAACACGTTGCGATGAAGGTCAACACCAGTCAACGCGTTGCAATGAAGGTCCATGCCGATCAAAATGTTGCGATGAAGGTCAACACCGGTCAATGCATCACGATGAGGGTCAATGCCGATTAACGTGTTGCAATGAAGGTCAACACGTTGCGATGAAGGTCAATGCGTCGATAGTTTTTTGCCAAAACAAGGATCCGATCAACTCTAAAACAAAGGATAATCCCAAGGATTTCATACAAAGTTCAGATATGAATCCCTGATGAAGATAGTCAGTTCAAC